>BLKM01012032.1:2053927-2170914 GCA_013340265.1 Coptotermes formosanus
TGCTCGTGTGTGTGTGTGTGTGTGTGTGTGTGTGTGTGTGTGTGTGTGTGTGTGTGTGTGTGTGTGTGTGTGTGTACATGCTTATATATTTTACTGTTCTCATTTAGTACAATTCTAAAATCACAAACTCAACTTGTCTTAGTGTTGACATCTTTGTCCATTGGTGTGTATGTGTTGCTTATGCAAGCAGTGTGACTTTTCAATCCTTTGTGGCTTCAGAAATTAAATTATGCACTTAATGTTTGTTAATAATTAATAAGTTATTGCTCTAAAATGGAATGCTTCATCAGTTAAATACTTTATTGAGTGCCCTACTATTTTCAGTTCATGACTCAGATTCTTCAATATCTTGCAAAAATTTTGTGAAGACACAGGAAGTTCACACATTCCTGTCCCTTAGACTCTTTTCCACAAGACAATAATTTACATAAAATTTGTAATGTAATATTGAATACCTTGAATACAATATCAAGTTTCTACCATCGTAAATTTAATATTTAAATAAAGCTATCAAACTGGTCAACCTTGTACCTTCTTTCTGTTACTCTCAAAAATATGACCGAAAGTATTCCACTGTTGCCCTGTTGTTATGTTTCAACACACAAACAAATATGTTCTGTGTAAAATTTGTAGGTCCTTTCAAACTGCTCCACCATACCAATCGAAAAGTACCAATCTACAATGGTCAATCTACTATTATTATCAGCTAAGTCAATAATGAATAAGCATATGCTGTTCATTTTGAATATGAGACTGAATAGTTCACTCAGCAAAGTATCCACCTATGAACTGGACCACTGGGATGTGATTCCTAGTGCAGCAGGTAATGATACTTAGACAGTGTGTATGAGGCCACCCACCCCTAATCCAATACATACCAAGCAATATTATTTCATTAGGAGCAAACTGGACACAGGATGATCCAGGCTACTTACCTTCATGTAGTCATTTAAATCTAGAATGCATGGAGCTTTACCCTCGCATCCCTGCATGATGTTGCAGCCAAAATGAATGTTAACATTCATTATCATTTGCTAAGTGCCAAAAATATGAATTTCAGTTTTCAAAAAATTTTCATAGCTATAAGTAGCCATGCTGGAAAGTAGAATTTAAAGAATGACACTGTGGGTACCTCCAATAGCATGACATTTGTCTTGATTTCTATGAAAGTCTGCCAATCTATTTTAAAGAACATCATAGAGGGAAAAATGAATGCATACACAAACACAAACACATGGACATATATGCAGATGTATTCTCACACACACACACACACACACACAAATTTTGCCTCATTTTCAGAATCATTTTAAGACTACTGGCATGTAAAGATGTGTGAGAAACAGATTTTGCACACTTAGTCTACACAGCTTCATAACACACTTGTCTGAAATGCCCTCTCAAGTTTCCAAAATATCCCAACTGTATCAGACAAAATTAAAATGTACACAATTACAAGTCCATCAGTTCGAATCTCACCTGCCAAAGTAAGTCGACGAAGTAATGTGCCTGATGATAAAGCATCATTTGTCACCATAGATATATCATTATCATCAAGCCTCAACTCCTGGAGATTTCTTAGTGGAGCAACTAAATCAGCAGTAAGCGCTCGCAGGAAATTATGAGCCAGGTCAAGCTGCACCAGTCTTGTGAGATGTGCCAAGGAGTTCCCAGACACTGCTACAATACGATTATGAGCCAAGTCAAGTTGAGTGAGTGTCCACAACTCACTAAATGCATTGTCTTCAAGAACATCAATCTGGTTGTGATGCAGGGTGAGAGAGACAAGTGAAGTGAAACCTGTCAGTGCACCTTGACGAACACTGCTAAGTTGATTGTAAGAAAGTTGCAGAACTCTCAGTCCTGGTAATGCAGGAAGGGTATTTGGTCCTAAAGGACCTGCTAGCAAGTTCTCACTGAGGTCCAGTTCCTGAAGAGAAAGTGTTCCTGCAAGAGCTGACACAGCATTCACACCGAGTTTGTTCCCCCTCAGGCGTAGGGTTTGTAACTTTGGTAATGAAGAAATGGCATTGGCTTCCACGACAGACAGTCTGTTCTCACTCAGTTCCAAGAATGTAAGGTTAAATAGTCCCTGTGGAAGACAAAGGCATTGTATCATGATTTCATAGCAGTGGTGGGCACATATATGTGCCAAGAATCAGGTGTGTTATGATCATAAACAGTAAGACCTTTACAGTATATGCAGAAAGTTAAATGTGAATTTTCACAATGTAAATGATATTTTTCATTACCCTAATAGTTTCCCAATCAGACTGTCAAGTTTAGGTGCCTCATTTTCTTGAATGTCAACTTCATCATGCAGTGCACTCAGTTTTCACAAAGAAGTCAGGCATGGTACATACAATCAGTGGCATAACCTGGCTTTGAGCACCCAGAGCAAGTAATCACAGTGGCCATCCAAAATAGACATTGTTAAAAATGTCACTCATTTAGTGACATTTCTGTTATTTGGCTCAGTAATATAAAATTTGTTGAGTACAGAAAATCCATTTCTTTATTTAAAATATTCATTTTGCCAACCTTTGGACTGCAGTGAGTGGGGTGGCTGTGTCACTCCCTGCCTCCCCATCACCCCAAGCTATGAGACTGAACACAGGAACCATTACAGGCCACCAAGTGGATGTGGTCAATATTTTGATATCATGCACACTTAAAAATTGTATGCATGTCAATTTCCTCCACAAAAGGGCTCACAGTTTTTGAATGTGATAGTAATAATTGTAATCATAATTACTGCACCTGGGTAAACAAACGAAATTTCACTTCAGGTCATTCAGGTTGATGTAAGTGTAAACTGAGGTGAAAACCTCTTGTTCATCCTGTATCTGTTAAAATTTCAATTGACTTAAGAATACAACTTTGTGTTGAGATAATCCTTCACTGTTTCCTACTCACATGCATGCATGTATTCCACTGTTTAGTGACATTCACATTCCTGTGGAGTGGCTATTAAGGTGGGCCTACTTGTCTGCACAAGTGAAACAAAACCAGAAACATGAAACATATTTCAACAGAATTTGGTACTGGGTAGTTTTACTAAAAATTTGTCAAACCATTTTAATTTTTGTTGAGACTGCACAATTTTAATGATCACATTATGTGAATATTTTCATGTGCTTCTACAGGCAATGCTACAGATACTCATTAATATTTATCACAGTGAAAAATGTGTCACACAAAAATTGGAGAGAATAAAATAAGCCAGTTATAGAATGAATTTTATATGTTTTATGCCATACATATTTACAGGTTAATTAGAACAAACCAACAACTATGCACAAAATTCACAAAGTTATATTTACATTGACATTATTCCTACATGTTTCTATGGACATGCCATCATCTTCAGGGGATAAAAAGCATTACAGGTACCAAAGCATCAAGAAGTGTAAATTCTTCCTACATGCCTCAAACCTGGTCTATAATAAAAATGCATGTAGGAAGAATTTACACTTCTTGATGCTTTGGTACCTGTAACACTTTGTATCCCCTGAAGATGATGGCATGTCCATTGAAACATGCAGGGATAATGTCAATGTAAATATAACTTTGTGAATTTTGTGCATAATTGTTGGTTTGTTCTAATTAACCAGTTATAGAATTTTGACATGTAATGCACAGCATGTTTGTTAGGGGCGACACACATTACTTCAAGCTGAAGGAATTCTTCCAAGCACCTTCTTTTAAACAAGGAGAAAAAGAATTTAATATTAAAAGCAACACATTCAACCACAAGTCAGTCCCTACTCATAGTCAATTGGAATATCAGCGGTATGGGACACAGGATAGGAGTCACACAAAATAATGACTGCATAACGATTACAGCCTTCTTGTTTTCTAATTATTCTTTGATCCAATGATTCTTTTATTTATTGTCTGTTTATTGTATGATGCTTTTAGTAGGTCAGATTATAAATCTAGAGCGTCCAATTACTGGATGACATAGAATAATGAAATAGAAAGGAAGCGGTTGTGACCAAATTGAGATATGAGGATGTTCCAGAATTTTTTTTGGAAAAACTGAAGAAAATAAAGAAACCTCCTCCCTGCATCCCTTCCGCCAGCAAGGTAGGCCGTCTCTTGTGTCGATAATTGAGCCTGGGGACCTCCAAAATATTCTGATCACTCGACCAAGACTTTCGGCAATTTTTTCAGGTACTGAACTTCGTTATTCCTTTAACACACTGGCAGCACTGTAACTAGTGTTGTTACACAGTTACAAGCATCACATCAAGAGCAGCCTATATCTCTGTCGAATTCTGTCAGTAGGTAATTATCAAGGGAAGAGGTATGCAAGGTAAATATGCACAAATGAGATGCATTTGTTTCTTCTTTGTCAGTATGTCATAAGGTAGGAAACAAATGAGGCTTATCGATGCCCGTAGGCAGAACTTGGCTAATAACACTGCGGCAGGGAGGACAAAATCGACCATAGGTATTAGGAACTTTAATTTACGCAGCAGTCAAGTTAGAAAGATAGGGAAGATTCGTTGGACTGTGTGTTTTTCATATTTTTCTGTCTTCACACTACCCACATAATCTGTTAGAAATTATTTCTGTTCTTTTATTTGCCCCTCTTCAACTCAGTAGCAATAAAACTGTTCGTAGGTAGAAAAAATATTGGAGGAGCATTTGCCTCCCCTTGCACCCCCCAAGTTATGCCTATGGTGATACCTCTTTCATTGTGTCTCATGAGCCACAAGTGATTGATGTCAACAGGACTGCATAATCAGACCGGTTTGCACGGCCAGGTGTTCCTACTGGCAGTGAGACAGTTTCTCACAAAGCACAGCAGTAGACCTAATGCAACATCTCTCAGAGTCAAGAGGCCAGTGAGTTGAGCAGTCCTTCTTAGTTTTTGAGCCACCTTTGGGCCTCATGACCAGATGTTAGTCTAGTTTTGAAAATTTAGTTCTTTGTCATCTTTGAGTGGCCTCTCTGACAAGACAGTTTGTCCGCTATTAGGCATCACTGTCTTTTTCAGTATTACGTATTTACTGAATAGTTATACATACACATGTGCTAAGTAAAAGATTTCAAACAATATACAGTATATAAATGGCCTCTGTTAGTCCAGGCCTTGTGCAGCAGATCATGCCTTATCTTACTTGACTTTCGTTACAACGGCAGATTTGTCACTTGAACGTTAGGAGAACATCTGTCGCTTTACACAAAGGTTTATTCCAGATCACTGTGAGATCAATGGGATACCACGGTTTTAGCCAGAAGGTGAATATCGTTCCCAGATATTAATATAAATACCGTCAGTCATACAATATGTACAATTTATGGTATTATTTTAATATTATTACTTACCCAATGCACGGTAAATTATGAATACATTTAAGAAATCCTTCTCAGAAGTTGTGAACTGATTTTCTGCAACACATAATAACACGAACGGGCAGATTTATGAGGCCGAAACGCTACTACCGCCACTGACTTTTAGTTATTGAAATGATATAAGGTAATAGATATGAGGAAAAAATCATTTAACTTTTGCTAAACTAATACATTTCTAAAATGTAAAATAAAGTAATGCAAACATTTTGTTTAGTTCCCCGTTTCACGATGAAACTGATGAACCACTGCAGCCAGGAATGCCAAATCTTGTATTGGGACAGAGCATAAACCTATCTACACTTAGCCCTTGAGTATGAAATATTGTCTGTAAGGTACACAACTTCAAATGCAGCGAATTTGCGAATATTTTGAAGTCACACGTGACAAATACGAGTATAACACACAGAGAAACTATGCGTACGTTACAGGCTTATTTCTTCACAAAGCTAAAATAAATCAGCAACTGTAATACTGTCGTGGGCCGCAATAGCGTAGTCGGTATAGCGACTCGCTACAGAGTGGACGATCTGGGGATCGAATCCCGGTGAGGACGAGATTTCCGGCGGTAAAGCGGTCGAGGCGTGACGTTAACCATTTGCCTCCATCTAGTGTCGAGGTTAAAAAAAAATAGAGCTCTGTGCCTTCATGGCAAGTTACAGGGTGAACTTTCCTGTTGCTATAACACTGATAGCTATGTATGATTACAGAACTGTTTCGTGTAGGCCTTAGCTTAAGGAATTCTGCTCTGAATTCTAGACGATTTCAAGTCTCTGATTCTTGTTTCCCGCATTCAGTCACATCTTATCGCCAAAGCACGTCGTACAAATCCTTGATGACATTTTTAACAATGAAAATGTTTTGATGAAATATGCCTAACACTCAACATACGAAGTTAATTTCGTACTTGCCTTGAACGACATTAACAAATTTCGTAGCTTAGGCCTACTCAACGAAGAAATCTGGTCTATTTCACGTACTTAGTTGCAGGCTTCCCAATTTGTATGTCGGACATGGTGGTGGTAATGTTTTGGCAGATACGAACTCCCGGAAGTGTTGGCTGTGTAAAAATTACATTTTGTGTAAGGAAGGGCCACTACCGAATCCCAAAAAGAAAGAGAAACCAACCCACATAGCACAGGCACTGTTCAATAAGATATATAAATTTAGACATGACAGTGCAGTGTGTATCCCCAGCCCGAAATTGATTAATTCTTAACAGGTTCATGCAGAGAAGTCGTAGGGAAAATGAGGAAAAGCATCATGATTCTGTGTTTATTTTGTACACCAAAGTAATTTTCTGAGACCTTCTAACATACCTGGAATAGCTGCAATTTTTACAAATCGCAAAAAAATAAGCGCCCTTAGATATTCGCTCATGACAGTCAGATCGGAAATATTTGCAACAGACGGCAAGTTGCGTGTACAGCATACGCTGCGTAACAGAAGCCACAATGAAGTTACAGGCACACTGCTAGCCGTGCAAAGCCAGGACATTGGCACTGTCTCAACATCCTTCCCAACTCGCCATACTGCATGACACACCTTCGTTTGTTTAACAAAGGTAGTTCTTGTGCACTACTCAAGAAATATATTGTTACTGATTTGTAATACAGAAAAATAAGCCACTTGGAAAGATTTTCGGATTTGCTGGGGGCAAAGGGAGACGGCCAAATTTAAAACCAAGGAATACGCATGTTGTTCTATTTTGTTCGCTGTTCGAATTCAGCTTCACACAGGTAACATTTAATGACGATACTCTTTAAATTACTCTTTACCATAAATGATAATATCATGACTAATAAAGTCAACAAGAGTGATAGTGGTGAGACGTGAAGCACACATGTCGGAACTAAAGGAATATAATGCAAAATTTGTGCTGTGAAAGTGAAGTGACATCTGTACGTAGAAAAATAATAATTTTAATATAATTCATTGTTTGCCGTTTGCAGTGGTTTCTTAAGACATGGGAAGCCGGAATGTAGACTGCATTTAACTAGCATGGAATAGGATCTAGCGGCAGGTTTTTGTAGTACGGTAACGAACCTTCGCTTTCCCTAAAAGGCGAAGGATTTCTCGACCAGCTGAGAGATAGTCTTGTTTCTCAAGAGCGGTTCTTCTCCATAAAATGAGTGGCTTAAAGGGGCAGTTCGTGGGTGTGCTGGAGAAATGGCATGACGTAGTCAGTATAGTGACTAAGCTACGGGATGTACAACCAAGCAATCGTCTTTCGATGCCCGGCAGAAGCAAGACTTTTTTTTTTCCGAGAAGTCAACGCCGGTTCGGGAGCCCACCCCGCTTCCTATTCATTTGGTAAGGAAAGCGCTTTCATCGGTGGCTAAGCGGCCGGCAAAGTAAAGCTGACTGCTAAGCTCCATCTAGCGCCGAGGGTAAGAGTGAGTGCACTGCCCATACTGCCCTTCATGATGTGCACAGGGACAAATTTACCATCCGTTAACCCTCCATGGATGTGGTTGTTATGTCCCGCCTCTCACCTTGAATGAACCGGTGGTTAGAGTCTCAAGGTGGTTGTGCGAGAGATCCAGCCTGTCCAAGGTGGGCAGTGCCAACAGTGCTGCCGTGGGCACGGTCTGCAGCTTGTTGTTGGGTAATCCGAGGGCTTGCAACGGTCCGGCCAGCCCCGAGAATGCGAGTTCCGGGACATGATGTATCTCTCCCGAAGACACAACCAGGCCATGGAGTACGACGCCCTCTAGGAGTAGCTCGGGCAAGACGCTCACGTTCTGGACCGTACAGTCCAGCAGCGACACGGATGCAGGAGGCACTAGGCCCCGCAGAGCGCCTGCGATGATCTGTGGGCCCACACGAGTGTTAACTATTACCTACCCAAGGACGATATTCCTGGTATTTAATGCACAGTTGTAGTGGAATTCTGTGAAATTAAACTGATGAGGCAAAGCGAGAACAAACGTACTGAAGTAAATTTTAGAGTTGGTTTACCCTCTAGAACAACAATGCACAATATCGGTGGCACTGCTACCCATAAGCTTAATAAGTAAACCAGAACTGCCTCAAGAAAATGAAGACCAACAATTTTATTGCATTTCACACATCATTTTGAACAATACTGAACACCTATAGCATTTTATCTTATTACACGTTAGCCTAGGTATTTAGAAAGTAAAAGCACAACTCATATTTTTGGTACAGACCTTGATACTTCTTTTGCTTGACCAGCATAGAAGTACGAGATTTAGTCATGGCTAATGCACATCTCAAGACATTGTACAGTCTAGCCGATTTATAGCGCTCGTTTTAACGTTAAATATTGTAAGAAAGCAGGTTTTGCACAAATTCATAGTGGCAAATACGATCAGAAGTCTGATAAGGCCGTCTGAGACAGTCGAGAAGTCTAAACCAGATTTTCTACTAAAAGCTGGCAGATCACATTCCTAAAATATGTTTTGTATGTGTTATCTTCTTGCACGCTAAAGAATTCTGATTTGTCTAGACATCCCTTTCCAATTACTCTTCCTTCCACTGTAAATATTTTCACAATCCATTTACTGGGAAACTAATTGTAATTAAACACTCTTTGTTATTTACCATCTGACACTTCTCACCTGGAGAGAGGAACTGTCGCCTATACATCGCAAGGTGTGAGGCAGGTCACACGAACATGAAACTGCCGGTGGTTGCGTGATTTCTGGGCAGCGCCACGGAGTTTTGTCCGTGTTGTTGCGACCGGACACAAAACTAACCAGTAAAAGCAGCAAGGGCAGCGTCAACATTCTGCAATGAGTCCACAGATTGTAGCTGTGACCTGCTTACTACAAATCAAGCAATATAAGCACCGCACTGAAAACAGATACAAACACTTCCCGCTAGTAAAATGTTGTTAAAATTCTACTTCAACGAGAAATGTGTCAAACAATGGCTGAGTTCTTACTGAACTCTTTGAACACAGACACTAAAGGTCAACCAATAGGGGATACTAGGAACGTGGTCAGTGCACACTATGAGAATCACTTGAGACAAACAGGCTGCACTCTGTATCGACATGAAATGTCTCAGTGTTTCAGCAGGCCTACATATACTTGCCATTGGACTTTAACCCTTTAAAGAAGAATCATATCTGTTTTATATAAGGACTCAGTGCGTACCGCGCTGTAAACACTTTCCACTTCGGTTATAAAAACCAGTCTCTTAATGTTTTATAAGGCAAAAGTTGCTGTTTGTTCTGAGATCCGTACAAAACACATAAACGCAATGTGGGCACCACGTACAACTTTTTAATGTTAAACCTGGTCGTATGTAAAGTTACCGCTAGGCTTTAAAAGGTTAAAGTGTTAATGTCGTGTTCTAGTATTTTGTACGACAAGACGTTTTGTAGAAAACTAATGTAACTACCAACAGATTTACAGTCCACTCAACTGGCAAGGTAGTTTTATAAAGCAAACAACATTACATCAACTAAACCTAAACCAAGACCGAGGTACTCTTGGCTGTGGTGCACTTCCACTCCAATTTTAAGGTTATACCGCCACAACTTGTCATGCCCTTGGGGTAAAGAGTTTACTGAGTACCAGATGTCATAGTTATGCCGTGCCGCCATGACTGGGTTTCCTTAGCATAGCTTTGACGGCAGGACTACAGCTTAAAACTGACGCTGGAATTGCCCCATATGCTCAAATAATACTGACAGTGTCTGGTTTAAACTTCGAGGAATTTAGGAATTCTAAATCAAGAATAAGAAACAAAGAGCGTGTCCAACAAGTTTTAGTGTACGCTCGTTACAGCCTACCACAACTCACTGGAATCCACGGCTCTGGAGTCGGAGTCGGAGTCGTGGAGTAGGAAGGAATTTTGGATGGAGTCAGAGTCGGTAAAAATGTACCGACTCCGACTCCGACCTCGATATAAAAACTTAAATAGATACTAGCTACAATAACCATTACACTTATACTTAAATGTGGGTTATAAGTCTAAAGAGTAGCCTGATGATTCACGTGGCAGTGATGAAATGTCTTATGGTACCTTTTTTCACTTTATTAGGTTTACCATTATCATATAATATATATTGAGCTTTTATGAAGGAGCCGGAGCCGGAGATTTAAGAATTGAGGAGTCGGAGGTTTTATGTACCGACTCCACAGCCCTGCTGGAATCTGCCGAGCACTTCCAGATGCGAAAAGTAGAGATGCACAGACAAAACCTCCTTGTATCTAATGCACTACTTATGAAATTTAAGGCTTGCAGTTCAAAGCACAAAAACGGTGTACCTGTGTCTGTGAGTTGCAATATTAATATTAGTAGAGAGCAGAGAGGCTCCTGTCTTACAAGGCATCGCCTTACAGATGTGTTATGCCCAGGCCAACCCTATGAATGCTTCAGAAATAAAGGGAAGTGTGTTTCTGCCGTAATGCAGAATTTGTTTTCGCCTACTGCACAGTTACGGTACTCCTGAGACCACATCCCGTAGATATAATTGTTACATGCGTATGCGAACTTCTGACATCAGTTCCATACGAAAACAGCCTTACTGGTATAACCAGAACTTATGATGTGGCGAAAATATAAATTCATATTTCAAGGGGGGGGGGGGGGAGCAACAACGGAAGTGACCCAACAAAACATCCAGTGCGAGGAAAATACCACATGTATTTCACGATAGCTCGTAAGGAGAGTTGACAGTTGACAGTTGGTGTGAGAAAATAAAACTGACTTCTGTGAAAAGAGGGTGACGGCGGTATGAACATAACAGGTGGTGACGAAGAAATGCTAGCATAAAAGTGAGTTTTGTATTTAAAAAACATGTGATTTTTGTGAGTTGATGGTCCTATATAATTTTACCACTTTAGCAAATTAAGAGCTCGTCAGTTAAGCGTAGTATTGCACGTAGAGTGTCACAGGTCAAAAGGAGATAATTGTGTTTCTAATTTTAATGCGTTAACAATCGCCTATAACCAGGAATTATTTTGGGTGGAATTTAAAGCACATATCTCTTTCCATCTCTGGACATTAGCATGCATTCTATGGCATATGGTCTGTGCTGTGTGAAATATTAAGCCTAAAGTTCGTCGTGTTGAAGAAAGAGTGCCTTAACATAATTCACTAAATCTAAAAATTGGTATAAACTTTACTTTCTCTGTGTTGTTTTTCACTCCGATTCCATGATTTAGAAGATGACACTGAGATATTAACACTGACTGTTATTTAGCCATATGAAGTAGTCGTTTCTTTGTGATCGTGAACGAATGACGGTAAAAACATTCCGAATTCCCTTGCATTCAAAGTGTATTTCCATGGCGGTAGGTCTGCTTCTTGCTGACAACGACAGACTGTCACGAGACCTTCACGTCATAAACCCAGTTATATTGATGACAACATTCAACTCTAAAAATATCTATTGGTCTTTATATTTCTTATCATTTACATATCTGTCCGTGGTAAGGAAACGAAGTACTCGTACACAATGAAACCACAGTTGGAACTCTACACCATTACAAAGAAAAGAGTGTACAAAGTTTTCCAATAACTAAAGTTTCTCGAATCAGTTTCGACGTAGGATGAATGGTACAGGTTTCTTTCTAGAGTGTAACTGTGTTATTGTGCTGTGCCAGGGAAGGGGTCAGCATTACAGCCCTTCTCCTGCCCAGTACCATCTCGCCATTTACAAACCTGCAAGTAGGTCCTATGACTCCGACATCCGAATCGTGGTAGTACAACAATGCGTCTGTACGTAGTGCCAATATCAAAAATGGCCTCAAGTCAGCTTTAAGAAAAAATATTAGACGCTTTCGCAAAATGGCGAAAAGCGACTGTTACCTTTGTCATGCCTGTCTGTCTGTGCGTCCGTCCGTCCGTCCGTCCGTCCGTCCGTCGGTCCATGGAACAATTTGGCTCCCACTGGGCAAATTTTCGTGAAATTTGATATTTGAGCATTTTTCGAAAATCCGTCGAGAAAATTCAACTTTCATTAAAATCTGACAAGAATATATACTTTACACGAAAACTTACGTACATTTATGATAATATCTCGCTGAAGTCTTCTTAGAATGATAAATTTTTCTGACAAATTGTAGAAAAAATCAAAACACACGTTTTATGTTCAGTGGCTTTTTTCCGAAAATCGTTCCTTTTATGAGATAATGTGGAAGAATATGGTAGAGCCCCAGATGACAATATAATAACGGCGCATGCGCTTTGCATGCTGAATAAATAAGACTGCATATTCAGAATGTGTAATACATCACTTTTCCACGGCAATGATGGTTACGCGAACGCGCCTCAGTATCACGTCTATACGTACAGTGCCTGTCTTGGTAAGGTCTGCAGCTTATCTTTTCTTTTTTGTGCTGACAGTCAATGTGGCGGAGTCAGACATAAATCCATTATGTAACCTGTGATGGATTCATCTTGTATGTTACTGACTAACAACAATGAAACTTTAAAGTCAAAGTAACCTCTTTAGTGGCATATATTCTCCCATGAAACATTTTTCGATTCTTTAGCATTAAAAGGGAATCGATGAATATTATTATCATCATTATCATTCTCTTACTTTTTGTTTTACGAAATCTCTTGCAATCTCCGAGACGTTCGAAATAAAATTCAAAATAACAGACGCACATTTACTTGCTAATCATGACGTGAGACCAGAATTCGTCTGGAATCAAGATTCGTATCAATCCTGTACTTATACATTGTGTGATGCAAATCTCTTGCATCGAGCCAAAATTATAAAAACCACGCCTGTAGAACCAAAAGAAAGAAAACGCTTTGAACAAGATGTTACCTGCTACAGAAGTACGTAAACTAGTGTGATCTTTACGCCATGAACAACGAATATATTTCAATTATAATTTTTAAAACGTCACGTGCAATGCAAAGACCCATTTCTAAATAAAAAGACCTTCTAATATGGAAGTTCAAGTAATTCAAAACATTCTTATATGGTGTGTCTCTTCAGATGTAAATTTAAGTATAGGTTTACAAACATCGCATTACTACAGGGAAAAATGAAATATAATATGTCCGAACGTTCATGGAAGTAATAGTTTTGAGGTGTACATGTTATAATCATTAGCAGAGACTCTTTTTCGAACCTTATCGAGAGAAAGGGAGGGGATTGGGTGTCTGCATGAGAGAAGATTTCTTATTCTTTCTGGACAAAGAGGAACTGCTCATTGTACTATCGGAAAGTAAATTTAAGAATGAACAGAATGTGTGTAAGAAATTTCGCAAACAGTATACATGTAAAGCTGAATCCACGTTGTTTTTATATCAAGATACAGACAGACTCGTCCCTTCCTGGACGGCATTTGAAACTCTCTACAATTACCTGAATGTGTTACTGCGCGTAGTGAAGGATTGGAGCTTACTGATATTCTGGTTCTTAGTCCCTGTGCACTAAGCTTCCCCACAGCTCTTCCTACTGCCAAAACCCTGTTCACCTATTCATACACATAACACTCCACACAAACAGCCTGTTAACGTCACCACGTGGCACACATGTTAATACGATTCATGCTTCAAGCCGTATTTCCTATAGATCTACGTTTTCCCTTACATCTAGAAACAAGATAGAACACTGCTATTTGTTGATGGGCAAGTGGAGTCGAGTGGTAACACATGGCAGGTGTCCGCTTTGAATTTCGACCAAGACGCCGACAATCTTAGGCTTTTGTAGCTTTCTTCAATTCCTCCAGGTAACTGAGGAGACGCTGCTTCAAACTGGACAGCCAAGGTCCGCTGGCCAAAGAAGATCGGTTGGACAGTCAAGAGTCCGCTAGTTATTACAAGAGCGGTTGGACAGTCAGAGTCCGCTAGCAATTACAATATCGGCAAGACAGTCGGATTCCTCTAGCAATTACAAGATCGCAAGGAAAAACTAAAAATATATACACTCCACAAATATCGAAGCAATTAAGAATTAGGAAATAGTTCTGCAGGCTACAACAGCTGAGTTATGTATTCCATAATTGTCATAATCACTTGGCCATGTGTTTGTAAGTGTGTTATTCAACGAAGTTGTCAACTGACAAATTTATATAGCGTCAGTGACAGATAAATGAATTTGTCTTGAGCACCGCCTGAACCGTGGAACGGCCCAGCTTGACACACGAATAGAAATTTCCCTGTGAAGGCAAACCTAAAGGCGGGTAATGACTAAAACACATGCATGTTGTCAGACAGAGAGCTATAAAGTGCCGAAAGTATACAGGGACGGTAGCGAAATAACATCCGGCTTCATTGCATAAGTTGTCATCAACTTCTGAGAAAGTAGCAATGGGGGGGGGGGGGGAGAACTTTGTGTCTATGTAAGAACAAACAGCTTAATAAAAGAAATACTCGGTCAGAAACCAACTCCACGGAACAGAGTCCTTCGTAAGAAGCTAAGAGTCCGTCAGTAGTCATGAACTTGAAGGCTAAAAACTCTTTCCGCAGAAGCCTGCCACTCGGTCCCATCCTCAGCCAGATGAATTTTGTATGTTCTGAATCCATCTTAATTTCCTTCTATTCTAGTTCACATTTTATAATAGCAATTCATGAAGCTCTGCGTTTGACTCCTCAGTAGGCCTAAATGCCTGCAAGTTTTCTAGTAAGCCAGGGGGAAGAAGTATTCGAACAGGCTGCAGAGGATCGGTTAAAGATAAGACAAGAAAGAAAATAAACTTCTTTTACTTGCTGGTTTAAGAGCTTCAAATTAATAACTTCATGAAGCAGAATCCTTCTTGAAAAGCTTAGGTTCTCTGACAAGAAATTCCCCGCACCTTATGGAACCCAAAGTACGTAACCCTGTTCACAGCAGCCCTCAGGCAGCTAATTTCATTCATCCACACCCTCCCATTCTATTTCTATACGATCCTTCTCAGTATTAGCCTCCTATCTATGCCTAAGCGGCCGCTCTACCTCAAATTTACAACTAGAACATACAAAATAAGCATTTCTCCCCCATGCGCCTAACATGCCCCGCCACACTCATCTCCTTGGTTTGATCATCCCAATAAATTCTGGTCATAAGTAAAATGGCAAAGCTCTTTATTATGAAATTCTCTTCACTCTATTGTTACTTTCTTCCTCAAATGTCCAAATACTCAACACAGTACCCAGTTGACAACCATAAGTCTCTAGTCTTCTTTCAGTATCACAGACAACACTTCATACCTATACATACAACACAACAGGCAGACCTAGGTTTTGCACATTTTAATCTTTATATATTTATATAGCAAGCGGAAAAACAAAAGTTTCTGAACTGACTGCTAGCAAGCATTCGCCGAAGTTGTTCTGCATTAAGAGCTTCCTTCTACAACGAATTATTTTTGCGAATGGGAAGTCACACAGAACAGCTGCGCGTTGCTCATGCCGTGTGGAACTGATTCATAAAGCGCAAGTTCGCTGCACGGCTGCACTGTCTGGAAAATTCACTGTAGGCTACTTGTTTATGCTATATCTCACTGCGTCTACATATTAGGACGAGAACAACTAAATGTTGCCAGCCTTGAGACTTCTCTATCAGGTAAACAAGTTTAGTACGTGTATAGGCGGCCGATCTACACAGAGACCGTGACATTGTCAGGCGATACCCTTTAGTCTGCACCATTCATCCAACCTCTGACCTCATTCTTGTGCTCCATCCGCCATAGCTATGAGAATTTCGTATCCTGCGATATGGCATACCACTTCCATTGCAGCTGGTCCATAGTCTCTGCTTTGTGGTTGAAGAATTATTCTTTTGCATGTTATCTGCGCGAAGTGTGTATAGAGTGAAAGCATAATATGTAGATACGTCTCCGTATCTCGTAAACTACTAAACGGATTTGGATGAGGTAGCTTTTAGAGTCACAACGCAACGCAAAGACCCGGCTCCTTAATATCAACCTCGTCTCAATTTCCTAACGATTTTTATAACTAACGGATTCCTACCCAACGACCCATTGCTGTTGTGTTGCGTAAATAAAAAACCAAGGGCTTGATAATTATTACAACTCGAGTGGGAAGAATAATCACTACCAAAAATGAGAGCAGACTGATTAATATTTTTACGGACAAACACAATAGCCAACAGATGCACATGAAACGACTAAATATCATACGTAATATATAACATTCCTAAATGTTTCAGCGCCGAGGCACCACCTTCAAGGAACCCAAAGTAGAACGATTTGCAACTACCAACACAATATTCCTGCTCTTACAGTAGTAAAATGTTAAAAATGTTAGAATTATAGAATTACGAAATTTTTGACTTCGGAACTGACCTAGGGTGAAGACATGGGCCGGAGTCCTATGTCTTCATCTTACAGGTGCTGAGAACATGCCGGCAGTAACAAAACGCTGTAGAATATATGAAATTTAGACCTACATTTCTTAAAAATATAATTACAAACGAACAGGTACACAAACTAACAGCCTAATTACAGATTTGGTTACAAATTACTGTGCACAATTCGAAGTAGTACAGATCTGCACTATCTTAAATGTCTCTGTTAACAACCATAAATATTTTCACTTGTCTATAATTGCTACCACAAGAAATGTTTCACATAAGTCTGTACGTGTGTTTATGTTTTATATCCATACAACATTCTACATCCATAACTCCCACGGGCCATTACTTAATGTATCGAACCGTAATATAATTTAGATTTCGAGTGGCCACGGTATTTATCCCACAAAAAGGAACTTCAATATAAGCCACACATTTCTGAAAATCTTTAGTCACACCAAATTTAAGAAACATATCTTAACTGGCCTTAGAATCCCAAAGGTCGCACAGCGTAAGTCGGGTGATGTCTATCAGGATGATGATCGTGCGAAGTTTCATAAAGTAATTTCCAGTGGTTTAAAATTTAAAAGGCGGTGTAAAGTGACAAGCATGGCCGAAAGGAAGGATTTACGGACACGATAATATCGTTAGGCCTGGATGTCCTTATAAATATGGAAAACATCCTACGAGTGGTGTGTCAGGCTTATTTATGATTTTAATTTTTGAATCATATGTTTTCTTTAATGAACTGTTGGCAGTCACGTATACCCAGTGTAGTTGCTGGCCCATGCCGTTAGTTGCCAGCCACTGACTGAGGAGATCCGGGTTAGATTGCAGGTCATTAGTTTGAAATTTGTGATGAGCAATGTGGCAATGGAACAGGTACGTCTCCGACTACTTCGGGTTTTCCCCTGCCAGTGTCATTCCACCAATGCTCCATACTCATATTTCATTCACAGATTCTCTATATTCGTAGCAATTGACCATGTCGTCATATAAAAACACACAGTGCACTTGAACACCAATGGACAGGCTGGACATATGTCACAGACATTTGGTCTCGTATTTTGATTACCGGCAGTCATTCGCTGTCATACTGAGGCAATGATGACCTACGCAGACGGAAAAAGCTGGAATATAAACCACTGAATGTGAAGGTGGATGGTGAACCACATGTACTGTCAACTTTCGCTTAGAATATGAAATAGCTAACACCCTCTACTATGCATCTGCTCACTTGCATGTTCTATGATGCATTCCTGAATTATTCCTAACGCGTGTAAGAAGAACCTTCAGAAGTTCTGGAGCAGCCATTAAAGAGCAGTATCTCTCCTTAGATCAGACAAACCTGGAAGCTGGTTTCACAGCGAGGAATTTTCTTCGTAATAAGTTTTAAAAACATGAGTGGAATTTTTAAAGGCCTTTACGCACTGTTACACGGTACTTGTGGGCCACAAACAGAGAAATCTGAGTTTCATATACAAACAAATTACTGTGCTCACTCCTCAAACACTGTCCAGAGAATGCCGCCGAATTTCAGTGCTGATCAAAATTGGAAACGCAACGCAAATCAGTAGGTTCCGTCACGAGCAAGATGAATGCTACACAACTGGAGGGAAACCGAACCACATATTTCAGGCCATTATATTGAACTGCAGATAGTGAGGCAGATAAAGTGAATACAGAATTATTTTCCTGCACTTGAAGTTCATTTTTCGAAATGTGAAATATATATATTTATATACAATAAAAGTTAATTACGAATATTTTAAATCCTACAATGTCCGTAACACTAAAAACCTAGTTAATTGATAATTTGCTGTAATTGTTTCCGGAACCAAACCGTATAATCTATATAAATAATTGACAAAAGATAAGGTACTGGTACTTCTTTGGGAAGCTCGAGTCAGTTTTATAAAATTTGAAAAAACTTTTTCCATAATAAAAACTGAATAAACACAAATCTACTTGAAACCAGAAAACATTCTCACTGTTAACATCAGAAGTAACAATTTCCTACCACAACTGCAAAAATGTTATTAGATGGTAGGTATCACTGACATTTTGTCGGGAAAATAGAACGTACTGATGTGTAGAATACGTACATTCGAAACGACGTAAGGAATTCATCATTATTGACGTACAGTACACATTAGTTTTTTTCGTTTGTCATACCAAGCTGATTGTAGGGTTCAAGTGAAACGGTCACTTTATCCTTCCCATAACTTCCTGTTTAATCACTGTCACGAGACTACTGACGAATATCAGTACCAGAATTTCCTTATCGGCATATAAACACTGCTGTTTCCTTCTGATCAGCAAGTTTCAACGAAAGATCCACGCAGTCATAACACCAGCAACACTTCGAAGGATACCTCAATTCTTGTTTGGCGCTCAGCATGATGGGTTGTGGTAAAGTTCCGATGCTGCTCATTGGGGTGATCTTTCTTGTTACAGTTCAAGTAACAACTGCACAGTTCAACACAGTGTTCACTCAATGTGGCCTAGCAAGAGAATTATTCAAGTTCGGGATGCCAAAAAATCAACTCAATGACTGTAAGTATTGAAATATGCTGCCAAGTAACGCCCAGAATACGTAAGTTTTCATAGGATTTGTCGAGAAGTCAGTATGGCTGATCGATTTATGATTTACTATGTCATAATTATTTCGAGCAAAAATTTCCATATGCGTACTCATGAACAAAAATGTTTGACTCTTTGGCCATATTCATAAACAAAAATAATGTCTTTTTCACATTCATAAACACAAACATTTGCTTCGGGCCACATTGTGGAAAACAAATATTTGCCCTGGAACATTAATGCACCAAGCCGTCTTACTCATAGTCAAAAACAGCATTATTTGCCTCGATTACATTAAAAATTGCTCTGGCAACATTTATGAAGGTAAACACTTACCATGACCACACTTATCAACTAAAATGTTTGATGAGCCACAGTTATGAAGGAAAATGTTTGCCTTCATTGCATTTATGGAAGAGAATATTTGTCTTGGATACATTTACGGAAGAAAATATTTCCTTCAACCATAGTCACAAATAAAATATTTTTTATCTTCATGTACGAAGAAACGGACTTGCTTTTGCAACATTCAGGGCACAAGAGCACTTTCCTCGATCAAGATCATAAACATGTACATCTGCAGTGTGCACAGTCGTGAAGAAACGTATTGGCGTTGGTAAAATTCAACAAACAATAATTTTGTTTGAAGAAATTAAAATTAAAAAAAAATATTCTGTCATTAGTAAATAGTAATTTGCCTTAGACACTTTTATGGAAAAAAATACTTGGTAAAAATAAAGATATTCATCTGGAAAGTATTCACTCAGTGTTTAACTACTCATATTCCACATTTTCATTCACTGTACCTACACAGTTTTTAAAGATCTGGTTCCTACCGCCAAAAAAAAAATCACCGCAGTTGTAAACATGGTGTTTGAGAGATGTCACTGCTTATTGTCGAAACCAAGCGAAACCCATACGCAAACATCGTGAGAAACATGCCGAGCTTTTGAAACTTGTTCAAATACCACGTACACACAACGCTGTGCTAAGAGAAACCGACAGTTTTTTGTGGTGCAGTATTAAATGAAAAATCTTCACACTTGTTTAGATAATATATGTTAGAAATTTACGACTAATTAACATTTGATTCAGAAACAGACAAACGACAGAAGACGCAGTGTGAAGCATTTCCTACTCTAATTTCAACCCAGTCTTTATCACCGCTGTCACAAACGAGATTCTGACGATGGAGTCATGGCGTTATAACAGCCACCTCTGTCGTGGAGGAAATGTCAATTCCTGATTCAATAAACTGCATCGTCCGTGTGTGACAATTACACTCAGCATGAAGGAAATTACACTCTTGATATCATGTAGGTCTAATGTTTGCTTGGTTCAGTCACTGTTTCTGTTTGCTTTGTTATGTACTCACAATTGCGGAAACTACTGTATTCAGTGAATTATATTTATAGCGAGAAGTTACAGGGTACCTGACAAACTCATGACACGCAAATACAGACTGCGCAGGCGATCCTGCCACAGTGCCTAAGCGTCGCGTGACACAGATATTAGGCGGCTTGAACATCCTACAGTTGCTTTATGGACAGTTATCAAAAATGCACTTCGAAAAACTTCTTTTATATGAAATTCCTTAGCTGGCAAGAAACAGCATTTGCTCTCTTGTACGAGGACAGAGAAATTTACTTTCTTTTCTCGAGGTAAACGATTTTTGCTAGTCGTTTTTACCTAAGTATGTCGTCCAAATCCAAAACTATTAAGTCATGCGCTGACCATGAATCCCACGTATTCTCAAATTCGGCACAGAACATTCAGGATCCCAGTTCGTCACAAAGCCTTATAAACAGGAATCACGCAGAGTCAGCTGCAAACGCATGACACGATCTACGCAGTAAGCTATTGCTCTGTTCAAATCTAGTCCATATATGGTGTAGGTTTAGATAGGTTCAAGTTCTCACGGCGATTAATATGTAGAGTACTATCACCAGGAACGTGGCATCACATCCCAGATGACAGTAACATCCCACTAAGAGTTGTTTCACAAATTTTCAAGACTTTGTTATGAATAGTGTCATCGATTCGTGTTACAAAGACGCACTGTAAGGTTCTGACGGTACACAAACGTGGAACATTTACCGTCGATTAAGACAAGCGCGTGTGTAGAAAATTGAAGTTTTGAACTCTTTAAGGCACAGTGTTTGCCACATTTTACACCTGTATTAGCATCAAAATACTCTGCAGTTCGACTGCATTGTGTGCCATACGATTCTTAGAATAAACACGGATTACTACCACAACATCAAACAATTGAAGACAGTAATGGAGAAGCAGTAAAAATTTATGAATTTGGAACTGAAGTTTTGTAAATCATTTAGAAAAATTTCAGTGTTTATTTGATTAAAACACTTCCATTGCAAATTGCAAATTATAATACTCAGTCTGTTGCACCTTTCTGAAAGAATCCTACAGAGTGCACCGAAAGAAACATTCTTCAATTTGACTTGTTAATGTCGTGCAGTGTTGAACAAAGCCTGGTCCTCAATCAAGTGTTATTGTTCTTGGATCCAGGGGTGTGTCTCGTGGAAAGCGAGAGTGGGCGCAACACATCAGCTGTTGGTGGACCAAATGTTGACGGCAGCTATGACTATGGTCTCTTCCAGGTAAGCTCCATTTTTTCGTACCAACGCACAGGTCCCCCAAATGGTCACAGTTTAATGCACGAATATTAAGAAAACTTTAAGCAGGAGAGTTCTGCTATGCCTAATTATGGCTCAGTTCACGTGAAAGTAAAGCTAGACTTCAGCACTAGGTTGCCGTGAACTGTCAGTTTAACGCGCACGTCGATTTGTAGCCAGACGTGTGTGGGCGAGGTGTAGAGACGCCCTGGATAAGGTGACGGAAAGTAATGTCTCTCTGTACCTGTTGAGAATAGACAACCGACCATTTTACTGACAGCTATTCTGGTTTACATAAATGTCTCAAATAATTAATCTTAAAATAGTACACCCTGTGAATCATACCTGTTATCAGCTTCCGCTAAAGCGATGTAAGTTCTTGTACCGAATTAAAAACATATTTTCAGTTTTAAATATACGGAAATGTTTAGTTTTTGGTTTAATGGTCCTTTTTATTTTCAATTCCTGCAGATAAACAACAGGTATTGGTGCGGCAACACTTCGAGTGGCGGTGGGTGTCACTTACGATGCTCAGGTACAAAGAGTTGTTGGCATTTAGAGATAAATTAAGCAAGCCATTTTTAACAGGAGCCTGAATAAAGCAGCATGAAGACTGCTACATAGCTCCTACCCTGAACCGGATGTTATTAGGAAGATCAAATCAAGGACGATGACATGGCAGGGGCATGAAGCCATCAAGGGAGAAATGGAGAATATATACAAGCCTTCTGTCGACGAAACTGAAGGCATGACACCATGTGGCAGATGTAGGCATATACACACCAGCTTACTGTTAAAACTAATCTTAAAACTGTGAGATGCGGCGATATGACATGCATTAATCTGTTTCAAAATACGACAGACCATTGTGAACACATTACTCGTAATAAATGTTCGTGTTCAGTAACAGGTGGGGATTTTCTTAACTCTGCGAGTGACAAGTTGTCGAGGATTGCTATGTTTAATGGAGTCGGCTTTGCAAGTCCGTTATATTTTATAACAAATATATTTTTATTCCAAAGGCTGGTGAAATTTTGAGTTATAATGGTGAAATTTATTATCTCACATTAATATGAGTACCATATTTATGCCTAAAATTGCCTCAGATCTCAAAAGAAACTGCAAAAGCTGCTTAACGAAGCCTTACTCAGGATGTATTACGACGAATTAAATGTAGAAATTCTATACTCCAGAAAGTTATAATCACTAAGTTACAGTCAGTAAAAGCCTAACAGTACCATACTATAAACTTGTCGCGTACGTAGCAAGAAAATATCAAGAAGAACATGTCGGGAAAGTGACTGAGACGCCAATTGTCACAGACGAGAGCATTAATAGAGTGAAATGTAAATTACCCTGACATTTGGCTGTCGAACTTGAAATTCTGACCACAGAGACTATTTTTGTAATTCACATTAGATGTTTTCTAAATTAAAATCTGTACACAATACCTCTGTAAGAATACAGCGTGTAAGAAAGTAAACCATTTATTTTATTGTGCTTCTGAAATTTTCGGAGTAACTATAGCCTAAATAAAAAAATTGCTTCAAACATGAATTCAGTTACGTCTACTCAAATATCCGTGACCAACATAACACTAAGGTACTCCCACAGTTCTTCAAAACATTTTATTACCGGGCACATACTAAATACAGTCTATACCTCAACAGCCACAGTCACTTTTTATTCTTCCACTACATAATATATACGAATGACATAAAATTGTATCCAATTTGGAGTACACATAGTTTCAACATGCCTTCGGTGCGACTTTTCGTACGTAATTCGTACTATTGTATTGTGTGTGTGTGTGTGTGTGTGTGTGTGTGTGTGTGTGTGTGTGTGTGCGTGTGTGCGTGTGTGAGAGAGTGTGTGTACACGCACTTGCAATAAACACAACCATGGGAATTTCTTATTACGTATGTAGCTATAAGTAAAGTGTTATATTAATTGTTTGTACAATTGTTATTACTTTCGGGAATGTTTTGGAATTAACACTTGAAACAAAGGAAGGCTTCCGAACTCAATATTTGATCAAGGGTACCATGACGTCCATATCAGTTTTACTTACACTACGTGTTTGCTTAGGTCTGCCTTATACAGCGGGAATGTTGAATCTTATTAGTGAGTGTGGCAAAATACGAGCTCCAAACGCAAAGCTAATCCGCCCTTTGTGATGCTGCAAATTGGCGGTTTCTTCCAGTAGTGTGACATCTCCTATTCACAGCAGGTCATCGCGTCGGCAAATATTTTCTGTTTAGCGAGGAGTGTTCATTTTCAATACTTTTGCGAAGTAGGTATTTGCCGTAGAAAAGATGTCGCAGAAAATTTTGTAAAAACATCCCGCACCAAGATAATCATTTGAAAAACGATACACAAAACAGCGAAAACTTCGAATCACAATTTCAGTGTCTGACAAGAATAAAGGACGAAGCTTATATTTTTCTTGGATGATTCATCCTTTACATTAAGTTGGATTGTGAAACAGCCAAAAAACCAATACTGATGTTATAAACATTCCAGTAGAATTTATAAATTTTCCTTCGTATGACCTTAAATCGCAGCGAGTGGGCGCCAGACCGTAAGGAACACGCCTTCAAAGAATCAAACCAAGACCCTTACCTTAATCAAATGAATAAAATATCAATACCAACAAATGCGGATTAGTTCTTTGATGTATTTTATTTACAGGGTATCCTCCAACACGTTTCGGGCATTTATGTGGCCATCTTCAAGGAGGCATAAACAAAAACACAATTACAATCACAAATGTGTCACAACCATCCTACTATTGAAAATAGGCATACAATCAGAGTATAAATTCAATAATCTAGGATCCGCTTTCATGTCAATATTTACACAATCCCAGTCGCCCGGTTATTTGACATAACAACTGGGACAGGCCAACCGTTGAGGAAAACAGCACATCTACTCCACACATACATCGACTGATAAAAGTTGAACCCCTCCCCATACAGTCAAGATATACTTTCATCATATCGAAATCCACGAACTAAAATTATTTTCTTTGCCGCGGTAAGAAATAAAAAGGACTTCTAAGAAAAGATAACGAACCTATTAAATTCAGGGAATGTTTCCTACCATTCACTTCAGAATCTTGCGTCTTCTTGTCTTTTGTCTAAGAATTTGAAGATTAAAACACAAAATCTATACAATGACCCGTTGTTTTATATGGATGTGAAACTTGGCTCTCGCCGTACGGCAAAAAACACGGACTGAGAGTGTTTGAAAACACGGGCACGGAATATCTGGCCTTTCAGTAGTGCAAGACTACAGACGTTCGGTGAGTGAATTCAGGACGAAGAGAAAACTTCTTATATCACTGTCAAAAAACGTTCACAGCTGAGAAGAATGTTTTTTTCTCTAAACGAGATACTTAGTTTTTCTAAGTTATATTGTTTTCATTATGTTCCAGAACTGCTTACCGACGACATTACTCAAGCTGTGGTGTGCGCCAAGCTGATCTATCGGCTGCAAGGTTTCAGCGCTTGGCGTGGCTGGACGAAAAAGTGCAAGAATCGGCACCTACCAGATGTCATACACTGTTTAAACGAAACCAGCACGACAGATCCGCCAGTATACTCAGTCATCATCAACTGAGTTACCGAACTTTACTCAGGTGTTGTTTACGCTAGGCAGACGGTGTTAAAACGATGTGTTCCACACACTTCTAATGGAAACGTAACTTGGAATTTCGTCCACAGAATATCTTCATGGAGCCTGTTTTGTTCTCAAAATAAAGAGGTTTTCATTTTTGTGATTTATTTTCATAACAAAGATATGACATCTGTTATACTGGTGCTAGGGACAGATTTTCAGGCACACGTAAATAAGTTTCGTATTTCCTTCATAGCTTCATTTCGAAAACGAAATATTTAAAATAGTCAATGCCGTTTTACAATGGCTTGTTTCAAATTACGTCTTTCTTGTGTACAGCTGTTCTGCAAGGAATTTGTGTGGTTTCCGAAGATACCTTTAATCATGCCCCCTTGCACAGAAAACTAAGGGCTCACAGTTTGTAGGGAAGTCAATAGCCAGAATAACAGATATTCTTATTTCGAATATTTCCGTGTAGTTTTAATAAAGTTCCTCCAAATGACCTTCGACTCTAAAAGTAGGGTGCAGCGAGAAATCTCAAAGCTATGGGGCCAGGGTTTTCGAAAAAACAATAATTCCTACCCCTACATTTGGTTAACTCAGATAAGAGCTTTCAAAGAATTATGTCCTTCTAGACCCCATTTTTTAAACCTTCGATTACTGTTTGTGTGAGACACGGGGACACAGTTTACGCAAAACTTTCGCATTAATTGGAAAACTTAAAAATTATATTCAAAGGCAAATTTTAATGTTTCAAGACGACAGCCTCGTCGTGTGTAAATCTTTTCAGAATGTGCTTTTACTGTTTAGAAGTTAGAGATCAGCACTTCGGAGAGTCCACGATTAAAGGGGGTAAATTAAAATGGGGCGGGGAGGGGGGTGAGGATATGTGCAGGAATTGTAAAACGCATGTCTTATACCTGTGTGATAAAGTTCCTGTGACAACTGCTGTGAGCAGGAAGACAGGTAAACTGTGCAGCACTGCGAAAAATAATGGGATCTATATTTGACAATTAATTACACTTAATAGTCCCAAATATTGCGGCATATTTTCAGTGTTAAAATTTGCGTCTTTCTGACTAATTCGACAGTATTGCTTCCAAATCGCGGCCAAAGATAGGTGTGTTTTCTGAAGAATCTATATTGCTGCATACAGCAAATGAAGATGAAGTTTATTTTGTCTGTAAGTTTCAATTGCGTGGCAACAGGAAGATATTCACGACCAAGTAATTTAAGACTTCTGCAAAATACTTTCTGCAGTAAACATAAAGGAGTTTTAAGCACTTGTTCAGCACTCAGAAATATTCTGTACGGACGACACATTGACTGTTGTATTTCTTGATCAATCAGTAGGTCAATATTAATAAACACCTAAACACGGTACAACCACATTCTTACGAAGAGTGTTCCTCTCGCGCTACATGTTTCGGTAAAGCTTTTCCATCTTCAGAAGTGTACCATTTTGAGGGAGCTATAAACATTTACGTATGCTATTCAAATAACGCAAGCAAGCTAATGTTCGTTAATATTTAAAAATAATAACAATGCACACTTTAAAATACTAATTATATTAATACAACTTCAAAATATAACTTTAAGAGGTATAAAACATTACTAAGGAACCACTAACATAGCCATACAGTGTATGTTAGTAAAGTCAGTAAACACGGAAGATAACATGACACATCACACGGAGCCAGTAACATGCAATAATAAAACACCTACGCCTAAGTGGAAGAATTTCAACACAAGAGCTGAGCAACAATAAAGTAGCATAAAACAGCAAAAAACATGCAAATAACAACAAAACTTCTGTGCATTCGATTAATACAAATTTCAGTACAAGTTGTTTGGAAAATTACCGTTACATGGTGGTCATAATTAACGTACACAAAGTCCGAATACAAGTTCAGAGCATTGCCGGTACACTAACACAACCAGTGTAGGCACTGAATACAGAAAATTACATTGGAACAGAACAGGCCCCGAGGAACTGTGCCCCGCTAATAAGCCTAGACTATATGTGATACTGCAAAACCCATGTGCTGGATATATTTGCCTCTGTCATTTTATAAATTTATTACTCCAAAGTGTACAAAGGACACGCAAAAACATTCGTAACTGCAGCCTGTCTCGTTTTCACAGACACTTGGTAAATATTAACTTCGAAAACTTTGATAAACAAGGTATTTTCCTTGTTTTTGGTGTCACTAATTTTACACATGTTTCAAGAAATTTATAAACAAGATGATGTCTGTTCAACTCCCAGTCGTCTGCACGCATGCAAGAGTGGCATAGACTCCAAGAAATCGTTGAACTCTTATTCCTTTCTTCGTTCTTTCCTTCCTTCCTTCCTTCCTTCCTTCCTTTCTTCCTTCCTTCCTTCCTTCCTTCCTTCCTACCCTTCCTTCCTTCATTTATTCATTCATACACTCATTCATTCATTCATTCATTCACTCCTTCAGTCACTAATTCTTTCACCTATTCGCTATTTCATTCATTCATCAATCCATCCATCCATCCATCCATCCAACCACCCCCCAACAAAATCCTGTAATACTGCTTATCCTTTCAGTATATACTCATAGTGCTTTCAAAATCGTCCAACTTAACTGTATAACAGAAATTAATGACCAAGCTGTTTTAAGTATACAGACAGTTATCGTTTGACGTTCTTCAGAACAGCGTTGTTTAGCTTAACTTCGACAAAGTTTAGTGACCAAAGCTTCGACTGACTTTGTCCGGACTCAATATAACGTTGTGCTGACCGGCAGCCGGTGGGATATTCAACGACCAGATAAGCTCTTCTGTTGTTTCGTCTTGTTTCTCCGTTCTGACGTGTTTCTCCTTACACTGGTGACTTCAGCATCGTAGCCTGTATCGGCTAATAAACAATTAGACCATCCATTACAACTGTATTTTCAGACAATATCTTATATTGCCCAAAACACGCTACATGTTTCGGCTTTTTCGTAAAACCTTCAGGCACTAGCATAAAAATATAAAAGAAATCAGGTACTTTATACACAAAGCATTAAGAGAAGATAAAAGCTATTTTCAGAAAATATAATTTTGACTAACAGTCTGTCTATCAAATTATGCATCACAACGGGACACTTCGCCCTAATGTTAGGACTACCTATATTCAACCCTAAAATCTTCCATTCATTCTTGCAGTTAGTACCAACGGTTTACGTAACAAATTTTTATAATGTGTTATAGCATTTTCCTTCTAGTTTGTTTTATATAAAGACATCAAAAGGTTTTAAAAGTAACGTAAAGCTATAACATTCTTTCCATTAAATAGACAAAACATTGGTAATATTTAGACCTAACTAAATGCACTGTGAGTATAATTCTCTTCAGTTAATTTTTCACGTATTGAATGTAGTCTGTTTATCTTGCTTGTACTGCTTCTTTTGCTGTTGTGCAGTTCTTACTGTGAGTCACGTTGGGGTCTTCGTTTTTTATCGTTTATAGTCTTTATACATAAGGAAGTATGTAAACAAAATTGAAACGAGGAAATTTCCGTGAGGCATCTGGTATTAATTAAATTATAAATTATCAATTATCTTACCTTCATTTGTTTAGTCATATGACATTTGTCTTAGTGAGTGTCAAAATAAGTGTGTAAAATTAATTGGTTTATTTATTTGCATGTGACTTACGTGTTTGTGTGTGTGTACGGAAGTACATGCGCACACCTCACCTCCCGTCCTGTTTCCCACGCTATAAATACGAAGGCGATAGGGTGGTCGGTGTACTTCGACAGAACACCAACCCGTGTCATCGTGCAGGTGAGTTCGTTAATTGCGACTTTTCTTACCTCTATTTCATACTTATTTTAAACCATTTATTTCAAGGCGCTTACTTTGACTGGGCTATCCCATGGCCCGGCGAAGTCTCTTTGTCCGGGACGAAGGGTGGTTAATATACGGAGCAGAGAAGTTAACCACTTATCTCTGTCTATTGCAGAAATTAAAGTTGCTTATTCGCTAACAGAGTCGAGTCGAGTCAAATAAAACAGACGCTGCAGAGGCTATCTGGCTTCCACGGCCGGGAATGCGTAACAACAGCAGACTCGAGTCTATTCGATTCCCACGAGTCTTGCCGAATCAAGAATCTTGATGCCACATGTTTCATTTTCGTCAGTTGGGTTACAGGGATGTGGCGTTAGGGTGGATGGTTAGCGTTAAGAAATGAATTTATAAAATTTAATTCTTTCAGCTAAGGAACATCAGACAGTCTACGGACGGTAGAGTTATTCAACGTTAATTCTAAAAAATTCTCTTATTTTTCCATCAGGCCGGTGTATTAGTAGCTAAATATTCCAAGTTACAATTTCTTCATGTTTATTAGGTGCACCCACGTCTTTCGTCTTCTCCCAAGCAAAGTCATTTCCACAAAATTGTGTGCAAAGGAAGCACGTTAATATTTTCCAACGCTGTCGATTTCTTTACTGTTCAGTTCTGGTAACTAGAGAGTCCGAAGACATTTAAGGAATTCGGGCTGGATGTGGCGGGTATTCGCCTGACTCAGGAACTGCCATCTGGGCAAAAGCATCAATCATTTGCGTTCTCGTGACTGTGCCGGCTCCTAATGTTCTAGAGGCCGACGTATTTGGGACTGGTACTTTTCATTGACTTCTCCTGCCACAAGCAAGGTATTCGCATCACTACCCTGTGCCTCCTTTTTCCTTCGTATATGCCCAGTTCCAGGCCCCTCAGGTTACAGGATACGGGAAAGGAACTCTTCTTGTGCATTGCTTAACGGGTACTAAAAACTTATTGGATTCGCGCGGACTTGATTGCGCTCGACTCTGCACAGCGTGTAATTAGTCACAGTGACAATTTTAATATCACACACTACACACGCACATCTAACACACACCGCACTACACATTTAATTCTCAATAGTGCAACAAATGGGCATGTGTCTGAAAGGCAATTCTTCGACGTAATGTGGAATTACGAGGGGTAGCTTTGGATAGATTACCTTAGGTTCGTAGGGGAAGGTGAGGTTATAAATCGGCTCGGGTCAGTTCTGTAAGAAATAACTCCTTCAAGTGAAGAATGTTTCTCCATTTATGCTCTAAGGGTGATTGGGACGTTATAGCATGAAATTATTAGTTGAACTGTGGAGTTGTTATTCACTGTCTGCTGTAACCGGCGTCGGGTTATTCTACGCTTTAGCTGAGGTCGAGACATTATTTTATGAAATAAATAGTTAAATTGTGGAATGTTTTCTCATTCCAGGCTGTGACTGGAAACAGGTCACTGTGAATAATTTAAGTGAGATGGGGATGTTATTGTATGAAATTCCTAATTAAACCGTCAAACGTTTCAACCTTGCTTCGGGCCATCATTGTATGAAACACGTAGTTTTAGTGCTGGACGGATTCTCAGTTCTATGCTTTAACCTGGCTTCAGATCGTTGCTGTATGGAGTACGGGTACCATGCCGAATGGTTCCTCGTTCCTCGCTTTCGCCTGGCTTCATATTTTTATTGTGCGCAATACCAAGTTACATTTGGAACGGTTCCTCCTTCCATAACTCAAATTCTGTGGGTCGTATTACGAATATTTATGAGATAAACCGTTAAAGTACAGAACTAATCCACTTTATAAGCCGTATTGCTATCTGAAACTTTATTATACAAAACAGCTTTTTAAATTGTTAAATGGCAGCTCATTCAATGCTTCAAGACGAGTGGCTGCCTTATTGTGTGAAACAACTAGTGAAAGCGTTGCATGGTATTCATTGCACAATTTACCAGCCAGATTTCCTTACTGTATCAAAGAAGCAGCTATTTGAGAAAAACAGACAAAATTCCATCTTTCATGGCTCAGGCGATGATGTATATTCCGGTCCACTCTCCGTTCGTCGACTTTCACAATCGTCGATTTGTCACCAGACACAAAGTTTCGGAAGCCGTGGAGTTCTTGTGGAAATTTTAACTGGATTCAGAGTTTCCTCCAAAGACGGCGTCTTTTCATGAGAGTCATGAGCATGCTTTGTATTAACAAGTCATTCAGATCTACTCCAGACAGGAGACATATTATCCTGTTTTAAATTCTTTTGTTGGGCCAGGATAGCGTAGCCGGTAAGGCGACACGCTGCGGGCTGTAAGTTTCGGGGATAGAATCCCGGTTGGGGTGAGATTTTTCGCACCCGTCCAGACGTGCCGTGGGGTCCATTCAGTCTCCCGTACAATGGACAACGTGTCTCTTTCTCCGGGGGTAAAGCGGCTGGGGAGTGGCGTTCACCACCCACCTCTATTTGGCACGGACGTTAAAGAAAGAGTACAGCTATATCTCTACTCCCCCATCTGGGTCTTCGTGGCCTGTTCTAGGTGAAATTCGCTTTCCATTTTTATTGAATTTATTTGTTTCCCTCTCACAAGAAAATACAAGGGTACGAAACTTTCTTTCAGTTTGAGTCCTGCCCTACAATCGGGTACCCTACGAGCACTCCAGTTCCTGAGTGGCGTTACAGATTTCTGCCCTATATATATAAGTCTTTTAGACGTACAAAATAAATATATAAAGAGCAACAAAATCGCCTAAGTGAACTTACGTAAACCCCGATGCAATCCACTTACACGGTTCTCAAAATCTAAGTCTTCAAAATATACGATCTCTGGAGTAGGTTCATTTTAAAGTTGTTTGCGAGTCCCATAGTAATCTGAAACAAAATAAATTGCTGTATTAAAGTATCACGTATTTTATTCTTGCGAAATATTGATATTGTCGTGAAAATTTAGAAGTAAAATGAAGAGGGTAGCTACTTTTATACTAAATGTTGAAACATTACTTGGGCAAGTTCTGTGCATAAGTAATACTGAAATACATGCAGAAATTCTCAAGACAGGCTGATAAGGAATTCCTATTCACTCATAACTTCGTTAAATCTGATTCTAACAAATTCAATGTGAAACCTGTTGCGCACATGCAGATGTAATTAAATTGCTATGCTGTCCACAAGGAGATCCGTGCTTGTCTGATGCACACATTCAGACATCTGCTAAAGTAAGTGAGGTTCAATCATGCGCTGCCTTATGTTAATTATTATAAAAACACATGTTTAAAATGGCGATTTCTTGCAGTCCGATCATTAGGCCTAAGTGGCCGGTACCCGTAAGGACATTGTACAGAGGCTGCATTACTACATGTATTCGCAAGAGAATTATAACCGACTGTGAAGGCGTTCTAGACCACTGTACATTTAAAGGATAATATTAATGTGGATTTTGTAAAAATAAGGTAGGAACTTGTGAACTGCATTATTTTGCCTCAACCGTATGAAATCGTAGGAAGTACTGTTCACATTGTGGTCTTCCGGGTTTTGACACTTTGTAGCTTTATACGTGGATACAGAAGTTTCGAATGTACGTATTGCCTCCACCTCAGTGTTGAAGAATAACGTCCAAGTTTGACACCTCAGAAGACCGCAGTCTGAAGGTATTCTAGATCATTTCATTGTTTTCGCGGTTGATATGTAATCTTCGGCGGTAGGTTTGGCAGTCAATATTTTACTGACACGTCACAGACAAGGTTTCTTCTCCCCACATAAAGATAACGTTGTTCCAAAAGAGAGAGATGGCACTATTTGACAAGGCGTAACAAGGCGAATCAACCATATAATTCACCAAACAAGATGAAGCACGTGTGTGCTCGAGTGGCTGTGAATGAAACCTTAAAATGGACTTGTCTTCTTAACTGAATAAAAGAGATAAAGCATCGGTTTAAATTTAAATAACAAAAGAGAGGACTCCAAAACAGAGGTTCAATCAATTCTCTTCACTAATTCTCATAAATGAGGCCTCTCCAAGTAACAATTAAAAATATTTGTTCATACCTCCACAACACACTCAAAATTTCCATTACGGCGTTTAGTCGGTTGCGGTTAGTGATGTAAAATTCTCGAGAATCATCTTTGGCGAAAATATTCCCGAGAATATTCTCTGACCCGAGAATTCTTGAGAATTTTCTGCTTCCCTATCAGAAAACACGTAACCACGAAACGGTAACATTATTTTTGTGCATAATTACTAATGTAGTCTGTAAAGATTTGTCCTTCTTGATGGGCCTAAGCAAAATGAAGAGATGTCGGTAAAAGTACACCACATCGAGGTGGAAGAAGAAGAGTAAAATATTGGATATGCTGAGTAATTATGTTTGTTTTGTTTAATGTGTCCATCATATTGATAAGTTACTTTTACATTTATATTTATCGGTTGCACGATAAAATTTTATAGAAATACAGCCTTATTTCAGAATATTCCAGAAATACGAAGAATGTAATGATTTTTTAAACTCCCTGCTTGTCGTCTGTTTTTGCGTCGTGTTCTTCAGACTCTTCTTGATTGTCATTTCCTTGCCTTTCTTGTTCTTGACACTCTCCATTCCGGCGGGCGATGTCCATTTTGTTTGGACGGACGGCAAGTCACTAGCATTTCTTAAAATTTCACATTGTGAGCTATGTACGTGAGTTAACTTGTCAGGTCTTTCTTGAGTTATTCTGAATCTTTTGGCGGGCGATATGTATAAGGTTCTTTGTACTGAAATTTCTTTCCGTAGCGTCTGAAGTGGGAGGCATACTTAGTACAGAAACTGCGACTTTTGCTGATTTTAAACCGTAACACCACAGCAGCAGTTGATGGGTCGCTTGCTGCTTCACTTCCAGCACTTACCGGAGTTGCAATTTTTAATGTTACGTAGCTAGGGGCCTCTGAACAACAGACAAGATGTTTTTTTCGTTCTTTTTGCGTTTTTCACGTATCCTGCCCCGCAGTAGTTGCATTACACGTCAGGGAAAGCAATGGTATATTCGCTACCTGACAGTCAAGTGAAGCCAACACGTTCTGTGGCAAGCTGCTACTGGAGAAAGTTTGTAAGTGCTAAGTACTGTCGCAATTGTGCCTTACAAATACATTCTGGAAGTAGTCCAAGGTGAAATAAAAAACAATGATTTTCGATAGTACAGCTCAGCATCAAGGCACCAGAAAACAGCGCCAGAAAACTAGTTTGATGTACCAATGCACTAGTGCTACTACCTCCCCTCCGCTAGTGTAAGGCCATCGCATTCGCAGCGCAGCGTTGTTCCCTAGGGACCGCAGGGGATCTTCATAAACAGTCGATTTGGGCGACAAATACTAGATGATCCGTTCTGCGAGTAGCTGCGCTGCTACCGTAGCCCTAGAACACTGTCAAGAGTTCGGCGGGTACACCTGCGGTACGTACACATTGACAGTAGGGTCCTGGAATATTCTCCAAAACTTTAAAGTGTTCAGGAAGACGCAAGTGTTTGTTTTTAGAAAATTCTCAAATATTCTCGAAGAATAATCTTTCGGAGAATATTCTCAGAATATTCTCGTTTTCGGAGAATATTCTCTCGAGAATATTCTCAACACCCATCTCTAGTTGGGGTACATTAGGGTAAATATGTGTAATTTTTATGGAAGTCACACTTAACGTGTGAGCCCGGAAGAAAAATATGTTGAACGCTAAAGCAGATAACATTGACAGTTATCTTGAAGTTACAAAGACTTGGATGCTTTTTATGCACATCTCTGTATCCCAAAATTTGACAGTCCCCTCTGCGGACTATAGACACTCCTGTCTCATCTGCGGATTCTGATTGCTTAGCTTACAACAAAGCAAGGAATCTTCCTTCTAAGCCTCACGTAATTGAACTGCAGTTCAGTCACTCATACCTACAACGTAGTTTCAGCATTAGGAGTCCACTAATATTGCACTCATAATGATAGATCTTACAAAGCAGAAGAATTTATGTCCAAAAAAATTCAACGGAACATTTGGAACTGGAAAAACGGAGAAGGAAATAGCCGTGACCTATTTCATACCATATCTTTACTAGGACCGAAGCTGTGGGAGGGCGGGGGGGGGGGAGGATTTTCTATAAACTCAGAATAAACCAGTTTTCAATCAAGCTTCGAGCATGGTAGTACCTGAATAAGGGTTAAAACCAATGTCGCTGTTTCAGCATGCTCCTTAACCTTTTAAAGCCTAGCGGTAACCTCACATACCACCTGGTTTAACATTAGAAAATTCTACGTGGTGCCCACATTGCGTTTATGTGTTTTGTACGGATCTCGGAACAAACAGCAACTTTTGCCTTATAAAACATTAAGAGATTGGTTTTTATAACCGAAGTGGAGAGCGTTTACAGCGCGGTACGCACTGAGTCCATATATAAAACAGATACGCTTCGTCTTTAAAGGGTTAATGTAGTGTTAATATTAGAAATAAAGCTGGAATACTTGACTTTCATACGTCTTTTCTGCCATTCATTCACACTGATCATCACAACTTAGACACAGCTGCTTGGGGTGTTGCCTGTCACTGGGAGTGTCTGAAGAGGGTAAATATTGGGCTAGGCGTGCCTCTTGGAAATGCGGTTGATCCTAGCTCGTCATTACATTAAGTAGCCCTCTTTACTTTGCACACAAATATAGACGTCAGCGGTGTGGTATTTTATCCACGAAGATTTCAGGGGGCGCACGGAACAACAGATGGGAGTTTTATAAAGCACTACAGCGAAAGCGACAACTATGATATTTAAGACCCCCACTTGCGTCCCATTCTTAATTGGGCCCAAAGGTGAAGTAGTAACAAAAATGCTTAAAATACAAATTTCAAAATAATAAATTCCCCAAATTTTTACCTAATAGGATACAGAAAAGTAAAGAATGTATGTCTACACTAAAACAAATTATAAATGGCCAAAGCAAAATAAATTTAAAGGTAAAGGTGCTATGTATAATGAAAATATCAGTACACAAATCAAATTATCAATATTCTGTATACGCCACCCATATACTATGAAAATGTTCTTGAGGCTCTGTTGACGACACAACGGAAAGGACGGAAACTGCCAAGTAAGGATGGTTTATGTACGCTGCGTCTCGCTCAATTGACTGACGTTCTCAGGAGTAGAATACGCAGACTTAAGGTGGGGTTACGGATGATTCGACGTCCGCAATGTTGATGCTCTTACAACTAGCAGCAGTTCACTCGCACGTGTAAATGAAAATTTCGTAGTCTGAGAATTCTCGCCAGTCCGCCGCTCTCAAAGCACACGCTGCGAGACAGGTCGCTAGGTACTCTCGACAGGACTTCCGAGCGACAGCTTATTCGCACGTGTAACCCCGCATTTAGATTTGGAGGGGGCACTCATTCATGCCACTCACCAAACTCTCCAGTCACACAGAAATTATGCTGCACCAACTGGTTCTTGCGCACAAGACAAGTAACCTCCGTCCTCACCTCCCCCACCCCAAAAAAACTCCGAGAACTCTTACAGTTGCATTATTATTTATACTTGTATTTGTGCTTACAAAAAGGGCATTAATTATTTAATTCAATTTAATATCTATCCACAACAAAAAATGCAATCGCGTCACTTACGGCACTCTACAATTCATAGTCAATAGATTCCAGCCTTTTAGACTTACCATATAACATCATTTAACTCAGCTTGGGTAATCGGTAGGGTAACTTGGCTATAGCCTGGTCAACCGACGAGTCGTGGTTCTATTCCGAGAGGAACAAAGTTTTTCTTTTCTCTAAAGCGTCCAGACCGCTCCTTAGGCCCATCCAGCCTTCTATTCACTGGTTAGAGACTGCTCTTTTCTCATGGGTAAAGCGGCCGGAGCATGACACTGACAGTTCAAGTCCATCTAGGACAGGACTCAATCCCCTCCCCCAAACCATCCTAATGGCGTGAAATTTCATCGAGCCCAGGAAAACTTTTACCGTTTTACATTTACTAATCTTTATATTAATTTGGTAGTACGGATTCTGTACCGCGATCCGCACAAATCACATGCCACATCTCTGTCACCTGAATTCCATTCATGCTTCACGCTCAAGCTTTTGTCACTCTGGTATCTCAGGAATACGTAAATATTTACTGTATGACACTGGTCTCAGAGCTGGTGGCACACTGAGGATCTGATAAAGTGCTTGACTTGAAACATTTTTCCGGAAACATAAAATAAGCTAAAGTATCATTCTAAGATAAGGTCTTTAGGCCACTGTAAATGGAATTTAGAAAGATGCGACTGACGAAAACGCAAGGACAGAATGTTGTCGTGATATTTTTCGTATTTTTCTTTTCAAATTTGTATCATTTGAAAGATGCAAAGAATACCTGATACCCTCTAATTGCACGTCTGACATTTTCAGTAGCCCTACAATTAAAACACTGAAGATTAGTGTGTTGAAGTAGTTGGGCATTATACGGGTGATGCATTAAGGGTTTTTTAAATTTCGAAAAGAATCTATTCACCAAATATTAATATTCCAGACTGACTATACAGCTTTTCTGCTGTAGCTACTTTAAAAGGTATCAAACCGTATATATTTGAATCCAGTATACACTATTAAGTCACTTGTAATATTACTAACTACAGCAAACCTTCGTTTCAGGCTTCCGCCGCGTTGTTGATGAGATCTGCCCTCTTCTGAGATATTACGCAGCGTCGTGTATTAACTGTTTACCACACGACGCAGCGTAATATCCCAGAAGAAAGCAGATCTGAAACTGCAGCACATTTGCGTGAGAAGGGTTGTGACTGCCGATAATTATGGAGGCGCTTTTGATTATAATTCATCCGTAATTCGTATTTGTTATTTTCCACCAAGAATATTAGTTTAACAAATCAAGGAACATGCAGGATGATTAAATAAACACATATGACACATATGGGGAAGGAATGAGAAATTGGAAGGAATCTCCACTCGTAATGCCACAAAACAAGAGATCAGTGTCCACTGACGAAAGTTTGTTAAATACGGTATGAAGGTACGGACTGGATTATCTCATAATTCCGGTCTCATATAAGAGGGCAATTTGTTGACAAGATACAAAATTTTAGAATTTTAAGAAAGATACACCTATTTGCAGCTGGATTACCTGTTAATATGTATTGTACCTGAATGTTAGATTGAAGGAATTCTGCTGGCAAAAGTGATGTAAGGATATTTGTCGAACACACAATAATATTTGTTTCCTACAAATTATCGGATCACTGGTTGGCTTATTACCCCTTGTCGTTATACTTGCTTGTTCGCAGATTACTCTTGTCTAAAAGAAAAAATGAAAATCCCAACCATGATGCTGGCTGTGGTTCTGGTAACCATCGTCGGACCGGCAGCCGCCAAAGTCTACAGCCAGTGCCAACTGGCCACACTTTTAAGAAACAATGGCATCACCTCTAACATCAATGACTGTAAGTGCACCACCCCCTGTCATTTCACTTAAAACTAATCTTAAGGAAATATACTCTGATGATGTGGACTTCCTTCATTGTGCTCGAGACAGAAATTGCTGGGAAGGGGTATTCTAAAGAGTTTCTCAAGTAGTAATCTGGTCCAAGGACTGAGTTTGTCTAAATACATACATATGGTAGTTTTGAGCATTCGCTTTTCATAACTACATCACCAGAAGTATTGGAGCAGTATTCCTGTGGTCATTACACGTGCACAGAAAATCAGACCTACATTCGTTATGACGTGTGGCGTAAAGCGGCCTGTCTGAGTAGTCCTCTACGTCGTAACCAGTGCTATGTGTTACCAATTGTAAATCTCTCAAAACAGTTTACACTAACATTCTTACACCTCTTTAGAAAATATTTTCCCTCATTTCTCATAACAATCTAGGCTTTGATTAACATATCTTCCAAAGACAGGTTGTTTTCAGACATATAAATATTTTATGCTCCCACTTTTATAAATAACATACCGAAAAATACTGTACTGTACTTGGTAACATTTGAATTGGAATGTAAGTGAATTATCTTGGCAAAGCGATAAGAATGTACGAGATCTGTCATGTTTCAAATCATGTTTTCTTCCTGATGATTGTAGGACTATGAAATGTAGCACAAGATTTCAAGCTGACAGTTCTGTTTGACTGGTGTTGTCACAAAATGGCGGTGACATCTATGCACTGCATTGCTGCAGCAGCTACTCTTCAAAATGGGCTTAATTCCTACCGAAAGCGCTTAACAATCATTTACTGAATTGGCCTGTTTCAACAGAAGGGGTAATGGGGACAGTTTTATTTCAGACAATACAACTGGCTGTGAGGACAGTCACTCGCATAGCCAAGCACTGGTAGCAATTACACTAAACCGTATTTTCATGTTAAATTACGTTTAAACAAAGTGTTCTGATTTTAAAGCTCAACACGCCCTTTTGTTCCCACTCTTCAGCATTATCCCAAATAACCTATAATTCTTCGCAAGTATTACAAATAGAAACAGAACACTGTATATATCACGAACAACAAAATTCGTCACGTTGTGACACGAACACAGGCTGAGTGTGTTCGAGAACAGGGCGCGGAGGAAGATATTTGGACCTAAGGGGCAGGAGTTAAAAGGAGACCGGAGAACATTGCACAAGGTGGAGTTTCATTATTTGTACTTCTTACCAAGTATTAAGTGATGAAATCAAGAAGGCTGAGTTGGGCTGGGCATGTGACAAGTGTAAGGAAAGACACCACGTTGAAACACTTTGGACTAAATTGGAGAATAATATTAAAAGGGATCTTAAATAGGTTGGAAGCGCGTGGACTGGATTCATCTGACTCAGTACAGACATAAGTGGCTGATGTTGTGAAGGCAGTAATAAACTTTCACAGTTCCACAAACTCGGGGAATACAGTTACTGCGTAGTAGCTAAGGACCTATTAGAATTCAAGACGGGCTGCGCTCTGTGGAGCTAATTACTTGGTTGCTTGCTTCCTCGTAAGCTAGGTTAGTTAATTCATTAGTTAGTTAGTCATACAACGAAAAACAGGGAAGCAGGAATGGTGAATTGTACTCCGGTGTGTTTAGTTACACATTTACAACGCCTAAAATGAAAAATAATAATAATAATATTAACCATAAATATACATTTTCACTTATTAGTATTATTCGATGTGCCATTATCCATAATATCGATTAAATTCATTACGAGGGCCGATATACCTATAACGTGCAAATGAAAGTCACCTCACAACTATCAGAGTTGGGTAACGACATTTATCTAAATATGTTCGCCAGTTTCGGAGATGATGATAATTGGTAGAAAGGGAAGCACAAGACCTGCCCATTATGTGTTATTTTATACCTTTTACTGCCTTCCCTTCTACACTGAAATGGAAGCCGCACGATCCTCCGTGGCTCTGGCAACCTTATACCAGACTAAGCGACGTCACATTTCTAAGGACAGCAAGATTAATTTCATACACTTCCTTTAAAAAAAAAGTCTTTGCATACCGTACAAAAAGCTTCATCTTGACATTTTTGTACCAGTAGCGTTAGATTCACTACGCAGTTTCGTCAGTAATATTTTAGACCAGAATTTTTGTGCAGATAAACAGAAATCAATCCCCGTTTCAAATTCTCACATGAAGGAATCAAACCACAAGGCACACTTCTGTACTGTGTTAGAACCACAAGCGTTGATGTCCATAACATCAGCAGAACTGAGATGTGAAGATGCACAAATGCTATACTTATATCCCGCACACAGAAAGACTTGTGACCCCGTGTTTTCCTGTCCTCAGGGGTGTGTCTTATAATTAGTGAGAGCAGCGGGAACACCGCAGCCAAAGGTGGACCCAACTCCAATGGCAGCTACGATTATGGGCTTTTCCAGGTAAGTCTACTACCCAACACTTCATTCGAAAAGGAGATCGTGAGTTCGAATACAGCTCAGAGAACTGGTGCTTATCCACATTCTTCATGTTGTAACAACTGTCCAACACAGAAAAGAAGCAGAAAACGGTTCCCCGTTAACTGACACTGTATAGCGGAAACCAAAAAATCAAATAACTAATCGTTTTATGTTTGTTACCCACACTGCAATGATCTTGATTAATATGCAACAATCCTTTTTACGCTATCATACATATGTCCCGTCAAACGACAGTCGCCCTCCTTCTTAAGGTACGTTATAACGCACAACACGTTAGTTACATGTAAGCTATGATGGTACTAACAGAAACAGACAGTTACCACATCTCCCTTGAGCTGTTACACTTCCCTCCTCCACAATACTCTAAATTCGAAATTGTTTGTTTCGGGGTCACAGATGTTGCGGTCATATTTTCATGAGGTGTCAGTAAGTCTAGTTTGCTAGACAGTCACCAACGGCAGGTTAATCCCAAATGTTTATTCGTATCTATAAAACTATACGACCTCACAGTCCATAAGGCCAGTTTGATTCCCCACATTTCCCACCTATCATCTAGCCATTCTCTTGACATAATATCGAGCCTAAAGTATGGGTATCAAATCTGTGCCTGGGTGGGCCCCAGAGGCGGTCTGGAATCCATGGTAGAAAGCCCTTCTTCGAATCGAACTCCGGTCCGCATCCAGTATCTTTGCTGCCTGAATTAGCTGCTGTTTTAAAGAGGCACGTACTCCTACTTGCGCCCCTGCCGGAACTATTTAATTAGGCGTAAGAACCAAATTTGAATTTCACAGTGGTCTTATCGAGGAGTCCTAACCTCTGGTAAGTAACGATGCGTCCCTGGATGATTCCCACACGTTTCGAAACAAAATGTGGCCTCCAAAGGTTCAAGGTCCAAAGTCTAGGAAGAATGGACATATTTCTTCGAAACGCGACGAATAAATTCCCGAAAGACCCAATGTCACATTCCCGACGACGGGTATTTTTAGACAAAATCATTTTATAATTTGGAATTGAAATATTAAATCACGCAATAAGAATTGAGATTTGTCTACAGATTAATTTCTGTCACAAACGACAAGCACCAGAAAATTGCTCTGCATATGGTTTTCTTGTAAGTAAATCTGTGTTGCTTCTTCATTTTCCTAGGTAAACAGCAGATACTGGTGTGGCACCAGCGGTCCGGGGGGAGACTGCAACGTCGCCTGTAGCAGTGAGTATCGACATAATATATACGTGTATAACAAAAAGTATATAACGCGCTGAGGTATGGCAGCGAGGGGCTTATTAGGCCGGAACTTGGTAAGCACCGCCACTGCAATTACAATATAAAATAATCCGCCTCTCGGTAACCCGTGTTCATGTTGTTTCAGCAAAATTCCTCCGTTATGATCTCTGCATTCTCGGTTCAAAGGCAACCGCGATATGTCCAGGGAATTGTGGTAATATCCTCATTTTGCCACTGCTGTTGGACATGTTATATATTCGTCCGTCAGAAAATTCTACTTAACTGCGGCAATATTGTGGTGAATTTTCCAAAAAATATAGTTTTCCAAAGAAATAATTATGTATATTGCAATTTATCACAAATTCCCAACATCATTCAGTGCCACGCATTATGTCTTTAAAAACACTAATATAATGCAACTTATTCAAATAACAATGTCAACACCCGCAGTTTCAGGTGACCCTATTGTTATACAACAATGTTGTAACATCAGCCAGGGCCAACATCTAGGAGTATAATTCATGCTTGATTCCTCGGTATACATTATCTGACACTACGTGCAATCCAACATTTCCGCAGTTGTGTCAGTCAGGGCCACTATACACAGTTCATGTGTGAGTTCCGTGTTAGAATTTGTCTCAGAGTCCACACGAGCCAACATTTCCGGAACTACATCACGTTCAAGGCATTTATACACGATTACATTTTCATTTAGTTGTCGATTTGAAAAGTGAAAAGAAAAACTAAATCATCCCAGTCAAAAATTGTTACTTTCTGTTTAATACCGATACCGCCGGAAACACCACGTCACGATTTACCAGTGTTATCACGAGCAGCTTCACCTCAACCTCTGTTCCTCGTTCTAGCTGTACTTCGTATTTTAACACTGAGCTTAAGCTAGCGTTTGTAGTTCTGCAGTTCCCATTATCACACAGGTATAAAAGTCCTAGAGAAATAATTTGGTCACAGCACATCTTTGAAATTTCGGTTCCTACACCACAGAAAACACAGTCCGTGTCCATTACAAAGTCCACTATGTTAACACACATGAAACAATTAAATACATGATACGGGCAAAGTACAGAGTCATTAATGGTATCGTAGGTGGTATACTTATTTAGCACCACGAGTTAATGTCTGACACTTTGAAGCACTATATGTTGCCAAATAATGGGTAAAATTCACTTCCTACCTCACAGGAAACACACTGCATCTACAGCAAAAAATCAACTTCCTTATGCTATTAAGGGAAATTATCCTGTTTCCGAGAAATATAAAAACCACATAAATGCACTCTCTATACCAAATGCACAGCTAATGGTATTAAAATGTCAAGACATACAGTAAATTCTTAATGTAATCTGACCAGTACGACACAATCTGTAAACATGTCCTCCTTTTCTCCAGAGCTCCTGGACGAAAATGTCGCTGATGACATCGCCTGCGCCAAAAAAATCTACGCACGTCATGGTTTCTCGGCATGGTACGGCTGGAAAAATAAGTGCAAGAACCCGCCTGCGGTCACTCCGTGCTAAATAGGCCACATATATGGAGACATACGCTGCTGTATCTTATAACATTCCCCTATGTATTGGAAAGAATTAAATATGTGATATAGTGCACGGATATTGAAGGCATTAAATAACATTTTTAAAAGATATGTACTCCTTGCATTAATTGTTATCGCCTATCCTCACCATCTATCCAATTCCCATTTCAACGGGCAATCGTTCTGATGATAAAATTTTGAAACTAAACTTTGAAGAATCACACACAAAAGGCATTAAATTTCTCTATATTGAGAGACAGTTTAACTGTAATTTATGATGGGATACATTTTAATGCAGATTGATAAAACAAGTAAACAAATTCATCTTTGACGACGTATGTTTGATAATTGTGTCACAATTAACAATTTTTCGGCAAAATAATTTCACTACTTGGCGTTCAAAATAATGACTAAACGTTACCATCGCTTTAAGTATGAAGCAAATAGTAACATCCTACGACAGGCTGCACTGTGCTTCTAAATTTACGTAAGCAGTTCTATTAATCTTTTCATTGTGACAATCAGTGTTGAAGACAATTACGCAGGGTGTCTCGAGCAGCTGTTTCATTAAACTAAATAAGCATTTATACAAAAAGTAATATTCACAAGGAAATAAATCCCTTTCCAGAAATAGGCAGATGCTCCATATCATTAGACGAGCGCGTCGAGATGTCCAATTACAAGTCCCACTAGATACCAAATATGTTTTACAATGCAGGTTTGAGAATTCGTTCCTAATGAAACGTCGCTAGGAAACATAGTGACGGTTTTAAGGAACGGGAAATTTGTTCTGTGTGAAGGAAGAATGGAACTAAGCGGAAGGCGTTACACGCATTTACGTCCCTTTCCAATTCCAGATTATAAATTAGCCAGTAGTGAGATTCAGTGTTCACATACCTCGGCACTGCTCTATTGACAATGATCCAAGTATAGGAACAGTTGCATGAAAATTGTTCGTTAGTTATACGACATAATGTTATGCTGCAAGGAAAGTGAGATTTATGAACCATCGATGATATCTGCATTAACATACCGCAGCGAAATTGAGATATAAAAACCGACTTAAGTATTGAAGATTTCGTGACGACTAATATGGGTAAAACTCTTCGGATGAACAGCCGCTTCGATTCAGAACAGAAGACGAAACTGTGAAGCACGAAAAGTCGAAGTTCTTTGCCCAAAAATATTATCAAAATTATTGACGCCAAGAAGACATTGGTTTAAATGTGTTTCATGTGAAGGTGCCTAAATAGAAGGGAGACGAACGGTACTATGAAGTTAACGAAAAAGAGGTTATGTATGTGTGTGTGTGTGTGTGTGTGTGTGTGTGTGTGTGTGTGTGTGTGTGTACACAAAACTGCAAAAGACATCAGGAAGGACGTGCCAAAGAAACCATCCTGCACACCACAATAATGCTTCAAATGAAGAAGATACTTAGCAAACCTCGAAAGTGAGGGAAATGTAATTTTAGTTCTCTTAACAGGCAATTGGTGCTACGACTATGCACGATAAGACCATTATATTTGTTCTATAATCGCTGCATTAGCTCGTACTCTTTGTGTTTGAGTTACAGTTCAGCACAGTGTGCGCCTAGGCACATTTTAAACTAAAGCCCAAATCGTTTGTTATATTCTGGATACGAGAAACTGTCAACGAAATTCAAATACCTTCTTCAGAATAGTGGACACTGGACCCGTATACTGAAGCGCTGGCACGCACTTTATATAGAACATCCCGCGTAAGGAAACAGCTGCTTTCCAAAGCATAAACTGTGCCGTGTTCATCTGGCGCGATAAAGGAAATATTTAGAGATATCACCTTACTATTTAGAGACACCTTCCTTCTGTTTTGTGCACGTTTCCTTCATTTTGACCGGAATAACTACGAATGGAATTCTACTTTTTTAAGTGAGTTATTTAAGGACATTGTCAGTTGTTAAGCTTACACACAGTCGGTGACAATATTCAAAATTTAAATTAAAATTTAAAGCTATTCAAGGCAGACACATTAAAATACTAATCACGTTATTTCATACATCACTACTAGCTTCAAATTTAACTTTAAATAAACCATAGTGAACCTCACTAAGGAACAACTATCATAGGCACAAAGTGTATGTTTGTAAAGTCTGAAAAGAAGGAAGATAACACCCCATATCACAGGAAGCCAGGAAAATGCAATAATAGATACGTACATCTAAGTGGTGAAAATTCTACACAAGGCTATTAATATAAAAAAAGCATAAGAAAAAAAACACGCAAATATCACTAAAGTGTCATTGTACACAATAAATAAAAGTGTTAATACAACTTTTCAAAGTTACCTTTACATGGTGGGTATAACTAAGCTATACAGAGTTTCAATACAACTTCAGAGCATTGCCAGTACACTAACACAGTCGGCGTATGCACTGAGTACAGATCTTGACAATGCAACCTAACAGAACCTGAGGAGCTGTGCCCCACTAGTCAGCCTACAGTATGTCTGATACTGCAAACCCAAGTGCTGGACTCATTTGTCTCTGTCAGTTGTAATTTTGTCATTCCCAAGTGTCAGAAGGAAACTGAAAACATTCGTAATTGTAGCCTGTCTAATTTTTAACGACACTTGGTAAATATTAACTTCCAACACTTTAATAAACAAGGTCTTGTCCTGGTTTTCCTTTTCATTAATTTTGCATATGTTTCAAGAACTTTAAAAACAAGAGGATATCTGTTCATCCCCTAGTCGTCTGCACTCCTCCCTGCGAGAGTGGCATAGATGCCACGAAAAGGGGTTAAAATCTTATTCGTTTTTTCCTTCCTGCCTGACTACGTTCATTATTCATTCACTCGTTCGTTCCTTCATTCATTTAGCGAGTCATTAAACTGTTCACTCATTGATCCCTCCATCCATCCATCCATCTATCCATCCATCCATCCATCCAACCATCCACCCAGCCTGTAAGAAAATCCTGTAATACTGTTTATCTTTTCAGGATATAATTACAGTGCTTTCAGAGTCGTCCAACTCACCTGCATAACAGAGTTTAATGACCAGATTGTTTTACGTAGACAGACATTTGTCGTCTGACGTTCTTCAGAACAACGTTGTTTAGCTTAACTTTGACAAACTGTAGTGACCAAAGCTTCGATTTACTTTGCCCGGACTCGCCACAACGCTGTGATTACCGGCAGGCGGTGCGATCTTTAACGACCAGACAAGCTCTTGTTTTGTTTCGTGTTGTTTCTCCGTTCTGATGTATTTCTCCCTACACTGCTAACTTCAGCATCGTAGCCTGTATCGGTTAATAAATAAACAGACCTTCAATCACGACTAGTTTTCAGACAATATCTTATATTGTCCAAAACTTGCTACATATTTCGGCTTTTTCGTAAAGCCATCATAATTCACAGGCATAAAAGTATAAGAGAAAACAAGCACTAATATACATGAAACATTAGCAGAAGATAAAACATATTTTCATAAAATATAGTTGTGACTAACAGTCTATTTATCAAATCATGCATCACAACGGGACGCCTCGCCCTACTATTAGGACTACCTACATTCCATAGTACAATCTACCCTCCATTCTTGGAATTAGTACCAACGGTTGATTACAAATTTTTCAGTGTGTTATAATGCTTTGCTTCTAGTTTGTTTTATGTAAAGAAATAAACACGTATTAAGAGTAACGTCGAGCTATAAAAATTCTTTCCATTAAATAGACAAAATATTTGTAATGTTTGGATCCAACTAAACGTACTATGAGTATAAGTCGCTTCACTTAATTTTGCAGCTATTGGATGACCTCTATTTGTCTTGAAAGTATTGGTTTCTTCGCAGTTGTGCAGTTCTTACTCTGAGTCATACTGGGGTCTTCGTTCATCTGTTGTTGTTACTCTGCATACAGAGGCAAGTGCCTAAGCAAAATTGAGACAAGTAAACTTATGGTAGGCATCTGGTATTAATTAAATTATAAATTCTCTTACCTTCATTTTTATAGTCAAATGACATTTGTCTTAGTCTGTGTCAAAATATTGCATAAAATTAATTGCTTTATTTTTCTGCATGTGAATTATGTGCGTGTGTGTGTGCGGAACTACAGGCGCACAGCTCCCGCCCTGTTTCCCTCTTTATAAACATGAAGGCGATAGGGCGGTCTCAGTACATCGACAGCACATCAACTCGTGTCTTCGTGCAGGTGAGTTCATTCACTAACTGTGAATTTTCATACTTTTATTTCGTATTCATTCGTGAGTATTTTTTCAAAGCACCTACTTTGGCTGGGTTATGGTTTCGGTGATTTCGATGCAATTCTAGGGTGTGGTAGAAACTGTTCTCTTCACCAAAGCATTCAGATACAACCTAAGGCCCGCCCCATCTCCTATGGGATTAGTAACGGTCTCTTTTTCGGCGTGGGCAGGTATAGTGTAGTCGGCATAGCAACTCGCTACGGGCTGGACTTTTCGAAGATCGAATCCCGGTGGGGGCGAGATTTTCCTCAGTCGTCCAGCCCGGCCCTGGGGCCCACCCAGCCTCCGGTACAATGGGTACCGGGTCTCTTTCTCGGGAGAAAAGCGGCCGGGGCGTGGGGCTAGTAACCCCATCCCCTCCTCGTGCCGAGGCTCACGAATGATTAGAGCTATAATTCTACTCCCCTTCTTGGGCCCTCAGGGCCTGTTATAGGGTGAAACTTTACCTTACCTCTTTGTCGGAGGGGTTAATATACCGGGCAGCGAAGCTAAGCTAACAATTCATATCTATCCACTGCAGAGATTAATGGTACTTACCAACAGTGTCGAGTCGAGTCGAGTCCCACGAGTCTTGCCGAATCAAAAGACTTGCTGCTGCGTCTTTCATTTTCGTCATTCGTACTCCTGGGTTCGGGCGTAACGGTTGCTATTTTGATTCATAAATGAATTTAGAATAAAACAAATTACTGCATGTGCTCCTTTGAACAAAACCTGTATTCACCAATTATTCTTACACTACATGTTTCGGTATTTTGACCATCATCAGGCGTATAGTATAAAAACACTCAACAGAGCCCAGAAGAAAAATACGTTGAACGCCAAAGCACATAACATCGAGAGTTACCTTGACTTTACAACGATTGGGATGCTTTTTGTGTATATACTTCTAATCCCAAAATTTCGCAACCAATTCTGCCGACTATACACGCTCATGTCCTATTTTCCAGACACTGATCGCTTAATTTTCACTTTTTCTGTTACGTGCATTGTCGTGAAATCAATTGTAACAATATTCAACCAAAAAATGCACATACACTTCACTTCTCAAATCTACAAACATGTACGAGCGTTTTGTAGATTTGAGAAGTGGAGTGTATGTGCATTTAGTTGGTCGAATACAGTTTCAACTGATAGCTTAGCTTACAATGAAGCAAGGATTCTTCCTTTTAAGTGTCATGTAATTCATTTTCAGTACAGTTGCTCATACCCAACCTTTGTACTATCAACCGCTACAGTGTAGTTTCAACGTAAAAGTCCACTAATGTTGCGCTCATAATTATAGATACTACAGTATTTAATGCCCAAGAAGCAAAGTGTCAACGGCCTATTCGGAACTGGAAGAACTGAGGAAGAAGTAACCGTAGCCTATTACATAACGTATCGTTACTCACAGTGAACGACTGAGGGCAGAAAATTCTTATAGACCCAGAATAACCAGTGTTTCGATGAAGGTTCAAGCATGGTAGTACTTGGATAACAAAGTAATACCGCTGTTCCAGCATGCTCCTTAATGTTCTGTTAAAATTAGAATTAAATGTGGAATACTTGACTTTCTTACGTCTTTTCTGCCATTCATTCACACTGATTACCACAACTTGGACACAGCTGCTTGGCGTGTTGTCTGTCACTGGCAATGTCTGAAGAGGGTAAATATTGGGCTAGGCGTGCCCCTTGGAAATGCAGTTGATCCTAGCTCGTCACTACATTAGGTAGCCCTCTTTACTTTGCACAAAAATAGAGATGTCAGCGGAGTGGTATTTTATCCGTAAAGAATTTCAAAAGACACAAGGAACAACAGCTACGACAACTGTGAATTCGATGAGTCTTATAACACAAAGGCTACATGCGTCCCTTCAGTTACTTAGGCTCCTTGCCCACGGGTAAGGCGGCCGGGGCGTGAGATCGAACGCTAAATACCTCCAATGCAAAGCTGAATAATACGTAACTCTATAAATTCACCCCTCAATATGTTAATGGCATGGTACTTCAGCAAAGGAAAGTATTACCTTTATTTTTATACGGATTTATGAATCACCAACTACTTCAGAATTATTTTCCTCTGTCCAACATGCTTCGGCTGCAATAATTGAGTCATCATCAGGGAGCACATTCTTTCAGACAACAAGCAGTATATGACAAATCGGTGAATGGTAGATTGTTTTGCACCTATTATGGTAATTACAAATATATGCTAAAAATATACTAAAATACTACTACAAATATTGTTGATATATTAAAATCCTTGTTGTTATATAAAATTGTTGAATTTAAACATGGGTTAAAATCTGTTTCCAAACATCAAGGCCATTCTTGATTCCAATATGTGGGAAGCAACCTGTCATATAAGCGTTATTCAGTGAAAATGGTATCATTAAACAATTTGGACAGTTTTACGTAATAAAATATCAATATTATAACTATACATACCCCTGGTTATAATCCCTGTGTATAGTTCACAAGTGCCAACACTGTACCGTCTACCGTGGCTGTATAACAATGGATGTTGCCGTTTAAATTTATTAAATAGTATTTACGGTTTATTAAATATTTATCTAATTTATTTATATAATATTAATAGATTATACATATTATACAATATAAACAATATTTATAAATATGTATTAAATATTTATTAAATATTATTTACCGTTTTAGCTTTATTAAATACTCTTTTTATGAGTATGAGGATATATATTCCGTATCATGTTCCACATCAATTTCTTCCACTTCTCCTTCATCTGAATACCATCTCTTTGCCATGCTCAAGGTTTCGTCACTCTGGTACCTCAGGTTCAGGTAACACCTTACTACATGACATGGTCTCAAAGCGGGTGGCAGATTTCGGTATTTGATGAAAAGCTTGATCTGAGACGTGTCACCAGAAACACGTCTTAAGCAAAAGTAGAATTCTAAAGTCTTTCGCAGGGACGGCCTTAGTCCGATTGAGCCGATTTGACACAATCGGAGCCCGCACTTACGGAGGCCGCGCGCTTATGGAGGATAAGATGATAAAAAATGGAGCATTTTAATTTTTCGTCCAAACTTGCCTTAATATTCCAAAACGTTAGTCCGTTTTCTTTCTGCCCTGCACAATAACTTTTCGGAGCCCTCCACAAGGATCGCAATTGTTCCCCGCTTTTGCTAAGGCCATTTACAGCATCCTAAAGACTTCGGGATGCTGTAAATGGAATTTAGAATGATGTGACAGACGAAAATTTACGACATAAGACAGTGACAAAATTGTAAGTGGTTCAAATTTGTATCATTTGAAAGGGAAGATTACCGGAATTTGAAAATCGCAAAGAACGCGCCAAATTTCTTTTTCTTCTGCATTCCCCTCTAGTATCTTCAGGAACTTAGAGTTACCATACTAATGATCAAGGTGTTAAGTAACTTGGATATTTTATTGGTGGAGTGTTAAAGGTTGATTGAATTCGGAGAAATATTAACCTTTGAGATCAAACAACTTTTCTGCTCTAGGGCGTGTAAAGTATACCAGTCCATTCCTGTTTACGTCCCAGTGTGCTCTGTTAAGTCACCCAAAATACTGTAAGTTGCAATGGACTTTGTGAAAAGGGTTACGACTGCCGATGATTATGAAGACGATGATAATGATAATCAATCTGTAATTCAAAACCTTCGTTGTTCACCAAGAATATGAAGTTACCAAATCAAGGAAGATCTACGAAGATTAAGTGAAAGACGATAGATAAACATATGTAAGACATATGGGGAAAGAAATGAGAACTATACAGAAATCTCCACTAGCAATGAGTCAAGACAGGACATTAGCACCCGCAGATGCAGGTTAGTTAGATGGGATTCAAAGTGCCGAGTAGGTTGTTTCACAATGACAATTCTGGTTTCATATAAGAGGGCAATTTGTGGACAATGTTTTTTATTTTTTTTTTTAATTTTAAGCCTTGAAAGACAAGCACAGCTCTCTACCTGAATAATACACTGAAACAAGTTTGCTGGGAAATTTTACCGAAGATTTCAGAAAAGAATACGAAATAAAAACACAGTTTTTCACCAATTTGCTACGTAGTAAATTAGTGAAAATTTGTGCATTAGTTGGTCTTCAGTTCTGAAACTGATTTTAGTGCACGGATATGAAGAATATAAAGCCTTACCGAAGATATTTGCCTAACACACAATGGTGTCTGTTACTAAGAAATTATCAGATCGTTAACTAGTAGACTTATCACCTTGTTATTTTTAAATTTAATTGGTTACAGACTATTCTTCTCTAAGAGACAAAAATGAAGCTGCAAACGATGATGCTGGCTGTGGCTCTGATAACCATAATCGGTCCGGCAGCGGCCGTAGTCTACAGCCAGTGCGAACTGGCCACACTTTTAACAAGAAATGGCATCACGTCTGACATCCCGGACTGTAAGTACACCAGCGTCTTATATATTTCACTTAAATTTAACCTTAAAAATATATTGTGACGACGTGGACCTTATTCGTCATGCTCAAGAGAGAAATCTCGGGGAAAAGATATTCTGAAGAAGACAATAAAACCTAAGTTTTTTAAAGATGGAAAATATGTGCAACTGAGGTCTTCTCGAGTAGTACTTTGGTCGATGGTTTTACTTACGGCACGGTGTGTACATGCACATGTCAAGTCAGTTCTTCAATGATATTTAACCACTTTTCCGGTCCGTAGAAATACATAACGGCCTCTACCAACCCCCAAATACTACAGTTGTCCACCTAATACCAGACACATTTTCTTTATGATCCTACGAAATAAAAGGGCTTTAATAGTGTATGTGTCATTAAAAACGCAAGAATAACGTAAAAGAAAATTACTAACAGTTTAAAGTAAGTAATTCTTGGTACAGAATAGGAAAATATTTTGAAAGGTTAATTCTGTGTATGACGAAATAATCCACTTCTTCTTATTATTGTACCCGTATATTCTTCTTATTGTACTCGTAGCTACTTAAGTACAGGTCTCAGGGTCTGTTCCCGCTATTGACAAAACCGAACGGACAGAGGGATGGACGGAGAGAAAAATGCCGTCGTGTTGGCAGTTTTGACCATTCACTTTTCATGACTAAATCAACAGAATTGTCCTGTCGTCATCAGATGTGCACAGAAAATCGGATCCAAATACATTACTGCCTGGTGGCACAATGTGGCCTGTGTCGTCCTCCATGTAGTAACCTCCATTATATGTTGTCAACCTTATATCTTCCCTAATTTATGCTGACATCAGTATGCCAGTTTTAGAGATATTTCCCCTGACTTTTCCTAACGCTTTTCGCTTATATCAGTGTATCTTAAAAAGGAAGCCTGTTTTCAAACATATAAATTGCATGTACTGCCACTCATCGAAAAACACCGTACTGTACTTCGTAATATTGGCATTGGAACGTAATTTAATTTCCTTTGCAATGCAATAAACATACACGAGATCTGTCAAATTTCAAAGCATTTTTCCCAGCTGTTGAATGTAGAACTGTGAAATGTACAACACTACTTAAAGCTGTCACATATATTTGGGTGGTCACAAAATTGTGGTGGTACCTATGAATTGCATTACTGTAATATATACTCTTCAGAATACTCTTAATTTCAACTGAAAGCACTTACGAATAATTTAGTGAATTAGGCCTGTTTAAAACAGAAGGGGTGATGGGGTCAGGTTTATTTCAAACAGTGCAACTGGGCGTGCGGACAGTTACTCGCACAGCCAAATATTGTTAGCACTTACACTAAATCGGACATTCATGTTAAATTATCATTTAAACAAAAATTTGCGACTTTATTGTTGAAAATACCATTTTATTCACATACTTCATAGTCACGCAAAATAACCTGGTGAGTTCCCGTAAGAAAATAAAAAAATTCAGTATATCATGAAAAATAAAATTCGTCGCGTTTAGGGAAGGACACAGGCTTAGTGTTTTCGAGAACAGGCTGCTGCGGCAGACATTTGGACCCAGGAGGTATGAGGTAACAGACCGGAAGACATTGCGCACTGAGAAGCTTAGCCGTTTATCCTTCTTACCAAGCATCATTTGGGTTGATCAAATTAAGAACAAAGACCGAGGCAGGGCATGTGCTACGTATGGGAGAGGGCAGAAGTGTATGCAGAGTGTTTATGGAAAACCTGAAGAAAAGAGATGACTTGGGAAGGCGTAGGCGATACTGGGAGGAAAATATTAAACTGTATACTTCGTGAAAAGGAATTAATACTTTTCCTTCGAATTTTCATATCTTACAAAAATTTTCCTACTTTTTATATCCGTAGCTTTAGATTCATCACACAGTCACATCATTTTACTTTCTGAACAGAATTGTTCTGGAGATGATGATAAATGAACCCCCGAAACAAGTTTGGACACGAATAAATCAAACCAGAAGAGACAGTTATTTGCAGTTCTCTTCCCCGTGTAAACAGAACGGAGATGTGACGTTGCACAAACCACGTACTTATTTCCCGCCCACAAAAAGACTTGTGACCCCCGTGTTTTCCTGTCCTCAGGGGTGTGCCTTATAATGGGTGAGAGTGAAGGCGACACTGCAGCCATAGGCGGACCAGCAAGCGATGGCAGTTACTATTACGGAATTTTCCAGGTAAGTCAACCACACAATGGCTCACTCGGACATGGGGATAGCGAGTTCGAATGCAGCTCAGGGAAAAAACTGCATATCCACATTCTTTCGTGTTGTAATAAATGTCTAACACAGAGATGAAACAGAAAGCTTTTCACTGTTAAATGACCGTGAATAAGGGAATCCTGTACTGCATTTGATGAATGTTGCAACATTTTTTTTTATGCTACCGTACGTATATCAAGCCAACGAGAGAGTCACCGCCTTTCTTAAGGTACGTTATAATGCAAAACACATTAATTACATGTAGGCTGTGATGGAACGGACAGAAAGAGACAGTTAACCCTCTACACATCTCCCCAGAGCTGTTACACTTCCCTTCCACCACACTAATCTAAATTCGAGATTTTTGGTTCTGAAGTCAGAGAGGTCGCGGTCATGTTTTCATGAGGTGTGCCCTTTAGGGCACCAACGGCGGGTTACTCCGAAACATTTATATCTATCTACAATATGAAACCGCGTTACAGTCTGTAAGACCACCGCAATTCATTACATTGCCCCTATCGTCTAGCCATGTCTTGACACAAATATCGAGCCTACACTGTCAGTATCTACCGAACCGATGCCTGGGTGGCCCCAAAAGCTGTCTAAACGAGGTTCTGAAAAGGGCCCTGCCAAGTATCCAACTCGTGTCCGTATCCAGTCCCTTTACTGACTGAATTACAGTCAGCCTCGGTTATACCGGCCTCGGTTATAACGGACTTCAGTTATAACGGATCGTTTTTCCTTTCCCCGGCCGTTTCCCTATGCTTTATTATTGTAACTACCTCGGTTACACCGGTCTCTTATATATCGGATCATCGGTCACGTGTGCGAATATGTAAAAGGGTAAAGCAGTCCCATTACAGGCCTGGACAGGCCCACAGGGTTCCAGGAGGTTAAGGCTCCCAGATTTCAAGACAATCGGCACATGAAGGTGGCAAGCTTGTCAGCCGTATGCACCGGCCACCTTTAACCACCAGAAAATATTCCTGGTACTGTTTCTGTTAGAGGCCGAGTAGACCCCAGGGACACAGTGCGGCCGGAAGGATTATGTCAATGAAAAATTCCAGTGACACCATCGGGAAACGAACCCGACGCCTTCCGGTGTGTAGCGCAGTGCCTCAACCAACTGCGCCACGCGAATACGTACAGTATTTAAAAATTCTGGCCGACCCTAGTGGCCCTGCGGTGTAAGGCGTGGGTCTGCGGCCGTTCTCTTGCTGGGATTGTGAGTTCCAATCCCGCCTGGGGCATGGATGTCTGTTTCTTGTGAGTGTTGTGTGTTGTCACATAGGGGTCTTTGCGTCGGGCCGATCACTCATCGCGAGTAGTCCTACAAGAGTGTGGTGTGTCTGAGTGTGATCGTGAAGTCACGGTATTGAGGGGGCCCTGGCCCAGGAGTGGCTGTTGCGCCATTGGCGGGGGATTTAAAAATGTTGAGTACGTTGTACAAAACAGTAGGTGCGTAAAGGAGGGGAACATTCAGGCATCTTGGTGTGTGGTGCTTCCATCTGTTATATCAAGGGTTCGCAAATGTAGTAATGTGTGTTTTTGTGTGTGCAAAGTGTAGCTGTTCATTTCCGTATGCAATAACACTGAAAAAAAGCGTAACTTAAGTAGTGTAAATTTAAATGTTTTGTTAAAAAGTAATTTAACCGAACTTTGGATATAAGGGACTTAGGTTATAACTGGTAGTTTTTGGACTCCCCTTGGGATCCGTTATAACCGAGGTTGACTGTACACGTTGTTCTAAAGAGACACGTACTCCTACTTGCGCCCATGCCAGAAGTATGTAAATAGGCGTAAGAAAAAATGTTGAACTTCACAGCGGTCTTATCGAGGATTCCTAACCTCTGGTAAGTAACGCTGCGTCCCTGGGTGATTCCTAGACGTTTCGAAGCACAATGTGGCCTTCAAGGGTCAAGGTCCCAAGCCCAGGAGGAATGAATCTTGAGCCCCTGAAGCTGAAGGCGACACGTTCTTTCGAAAGGCCAAGACTAACTTCTCGAATGGAGCAATGTCACACTGGGAATGTTGAGACTAAAATCATTTCATAATTTGGAATTGAAAAATAAAGTCACGCAGTGGTAATTTAATTTTGTCTACTGCTTAATTTCGTAATACAGAACGTCCTCGTTGGTTTATTAATAGCAAGTGCATATTCTATTTAGTTCGTCAGTCACATCCAGCAAACTCTATTAACACACGTTCAACATGTGCTATACGGATTTTGGATTTGACTGAAGAATTAAATAAATACACACTCGTTTCATTTCTTTCACCAGTGCGAACTATCTGAAAATCGCTCTCCAGGTGGCTTTCTTGCATATAAATCTGTGTTATTCCTCCCTTTGCCTAGATAAACACCAGATGGTGGTGTGGCTCCAGCGGTCCGGGAGGAGACTGCAACATCCGCTGTAGCAGTAAGTATCGATATGAAGCATGTAACATGTTGAGGTATGGCAGCAGAGGGATGATTAGGCCGGAACTGGGTAAACACCGCGATTGCGATTATAATACAAAATAATCCGCCTCTCGGCTACCCGTGTTCATGTTGTTCCAGCACAATTTTTACGTTCTGATCTCTGCATTCTCGGTTCAAAGAGCAACAGCGATATGTCCATGGAATTGCGGTAATATCCTCATTTTGCCACCGCGAGTTGAAGTGTCCCGATTACAAGGTTATGTCACGGTTACAGATTGAACCTTCACATCAGATATTCGTCCGTCAGAAACTTTTACACAACTGCGGCTCTATTCTGGTGAACTTTTCAGAAAATATAGTTTTCCAAACAAATAATTATGTATATTGCAATTTATCATAAATTCCCATCATCATTCAATTTCATACATTATGTCTTTAAAAACACTAATATAATGCGACTTACTCAAATAACAATGTCAACATACGCGGTTTCATTTGACCCTATTGTTATACAACAATGTTGTAACATCAGCCAGGGCCAACATCTAGGAGTATAATTCATGCTTGATTCCTCGGTATACATTATCTGACACTACGTGCAATCCAACATTTCCGCAGTTGTGTCAGTCAGGGCCACTGTTCACAGTTCATGTGCGAGTTCCGTGTTAGAATTTGTCTGACAATCCACACGAGCCAACATTTCCGGAACTACGTCATGAATACACGATTAAATTTCATTAAGTTGTCGATTTAACACGTAAAACTAAACCAGCACAGTCAAAAAGAGATATTTTCTGTTAATTACTCATACAACCAGGAACACCACGTCACGAGATACAAGTATTATCGCGATCACGTTCACATAAACTTCCGTTCCTATGTACAGCCGTACGTCATTTTAACCCTGAGTTTAAATCAACCTTAATAGTTTTTCAGTTCCCATTATCAGGCGATTATACAAACAGCAAATAAATAATTTTGTCACAGTAAATCTTTTAACACTGGAGTCCGCGTTAGCTATAAATAAATTTCGCTCTCCACAACACAGTCCACATCAATCATAAAGGCCAGTAATTTAACTTACATGAAACACATAAATACACTATATGTGTAAAATGCAGAGGTGGTATACATAGTATAATTACCAGTATGTTTTAATGGGTAACCCTTTTGAAGCATAAAATATTTCCATATAATTTTTAAAAATTCACTTCCTACCTCAACGCGAAACACACTGAATTTATAACGAAAGAAACCAAACCTGTAATGCTGTTACGGGAAATTATCGTCATTGTTTCCGATAAATATACAAAACACATAAACACATATCGCACAGCAAACGCACAGATTCTAGTATCAAAATTTTGAGACATACAGTAACATCTTAAAGTAATCTGACACGTAATATACAATCATGTCGTGCTTGTCACCAGGTCTCTTGGACGACGACGTCGCTGATGACATTGCCTGTGCCAAAATAATCTACGAGCAACAAGGCTTTAACGCATGGACCGCCTGGGTAAATAACTGCAAGAACCCGCCCGCCGTCTGTCCGTGCTAAATACGCCACACACCTATGGAAGCCTTTGCAATGATATCATACATCATTCCCCTATCTAATAACTGGAAATAAATAAAATTGACTGAACATGTATACACTAATCTTTATCATCATCTTCTCGCACTCTATCCAGTTGCCACTAAAAGACAGCAAAGCCTTTGGCGATAAAAATTTTTTACGAGAATTTGAAAACACAAGCACAGGAAAGGCATAAATGTCTACTATTGGTGCACAATTGGAATTTTGTATAATTGTAATTTGAGACGCTATAGGTCCCTTACCAAAGCTTGACAGAATATGTAGGCTTCAACAAATTCATCTTTGAGAATGTGCATTTGATAATTGTGCTGTGGTTAACTGATTTATGGCAAAATAATTCAATACTTCAACTTTGAATTTGTGACTATAAGTTAACAATTGTTTTAAGCATAACGCAAAGCTAGCATTCTTCGACAGACTGCACTTTGTTTCAAAACTCACGTAACCATTCAATTATTCCGTGAACGTGACAATTATTGTTGACGATATTAAACAGCATGTTTCGAGCAGCTACTTGATTAACCAAAATAAGCATTTGCACAAACACTAATACTCAAATGGAAAGAAACAGCTTTTCAGAACTAGGCATATGCTCCATAACTTTAGAGAAGCACGTCGAAATGACCAACTAAAAGTCCCACATGATATCAAATTATGTTTTACACTGCAGGTTTGAGAATTCGTTCCTAATGAAACGTCGATGAGAAAGATAGTTACGGGTCTTAAGGAACGAGAAATCTGTTCTGTATGAAGGAAGACTGGAACTAAGCGGAAGGCGTTACAAGCAAACAAATGTTGCTTTCTTTTTATGTCGAGATTCTCCTGGTAGGTCTGAAAAAATGCATAAACTATTTTCGGATGCCTTACGACCAAGCTGAACCAAGAACCTCCAAGAAAGAATAAGGTCACTTAGGCACTCTGACAGCCTGGCCATTTTCAGGTTTTATACAGGTGTAAGCAAGATTCATTGCTGAATCCAGCAAAAGTATGTTATTCACTCACAGAGCATACAGTCTCTGTCTCTGTCCAGTCCCACAGATGGCGTTAACCTTTGGACGGCCTAAATATGTATGCCTTATTTTTTCATCCATAAGCAACACTTCTTTGAATTTTCAATGGGCTTTGATTAGTGTTACTGAAAATTGCTTCTTTAAATTGGGTGAAAGATCGAGATCCTGCAGTTCAGTTCCCTGCAGAGGCAAGAAAAGCTTCTCTTCTACAAAACGTTCAGCTCTGGGAGTGGTGAGATCGGGCCGTGACTGACCACTCACCTCGGTCTATTGCCCAGGATAAGAATAAATTGAGTTATACATCTACTCCTCCATACGCATTCAAGCCGTGAACAGGGACAAATGTTAACGTTTCCTTTTATCTGAAGTATCAAACCTCGGGTTCATATGTTAAACCCTGTGAATATTTGAATATGGTAAGGTGTTGCACTTTAATCTGTGTAGAATATGGCCAGGTTTCCGTGGGATCTGCCATCTTCTGAGACATTACGCGGTGTAGAGTGGAAATTCTGTACAGAATTACCACTCTACACGGCGTAGTATCCCAGAAGAGGGCAGATCTCATCTATGTCGCGGGGAAAGCCTGAAATCATGCAGGTGTCAGCGGGTTCACTTCCATCTGCTTTCCATTGTCTAGGTACAGATTTCTCATACCAGAGGCCCAGCGCACACACCAGAGTGTTCATACATTTCCGTATTTAATAAAGAACCTTAAAATCTTGAAAGAAAAAGACTTCATAGAAATAAAATTCACTACAGGGAACTGTCTCATATATCGGGTAAGAAAAAGGACTAATGAGACGTAAGTGTGTCAGTGACATACGAGTATGACTTATGAATCGTCCCATAATAAGGCTGTTTGGATTACGCCTCTGTCGTTTAGCGCTAGTGTGCAAGTTACTCGATACAGCATTTCAGATTGTTATGAATTATTGAACACTTAAAGTCACGTAAGCAGACAGACAAGGCGGTATACTGTTGTTGTGACTCAGCGAAAGTTCTCTTTTGATTCTTTTCGGCTTTGCCTTTCTCCAGCTTAAAGACCGATTAAGAGTGGAAATAGGGTGATTAGTGTTCAACTCACAGTAGAACTGAATGCCTGAGAATTCAAAGTTTTTGTGCTTTTTCTTGTCTCTTGGTTACCAGTTCCAGTAAAGTTATTAAGAAGTCAGGTCACAACCCCGTGAGCTCAGACAGAAAGAGGTTCGACGGCTGGTCTGCGTCCATCCCCGCAACCCCCCCCCCCCTTTAACAGCCTGCGCACTTGTGCAGCTCAGAGCCGCAATATCGATTGAACTAAACACATAAGACCCAACTCTCTTCCTTTCTTGTATAAAAAATACAATTGTCTATTAAAACCAGGAATACGAAAAATTATACCAAAACAAATGTACCGACATCAAAACTGTTTGCTTCTTTTGGACAAAGAATCTCAAAGCTTTAGACACCGAATACGATGGCTTTCGATTTGTGCATTAACAAGGAGAAACTTTGACCATTTACACCTCAAATTGAACAGAACAAGCTCTATAACCGCTTACGTTAACACAGTCCCTTTCATGACAGTATTGCACGCCCTCAGGTTGTGTACGGAACTTTGCGTCGCCATCTGAATATGGAATGTAGATATGGATATGCCGTATAATTATTAATGGAAAAGAGACAATGGGTGGTCCTCCACCTTGGAGACTAACAAACACTCACCGCAGAGAAAACAGCATACCACGACATGTCATTTACACAGTCCCGCATTCTATTAAATCAGACGACTTGTTTTTATTTCGTTGCCTTCTGAACTTCACAATTAATTCAGGCGACTTACATTCCTTCATGAATGTGCTCTGTATGCGGGATATTTGCGTAAATATCCTGTAATCTTGTCCTTCTCCGGTATAATTCACCGTAAATATAATACCTAAATGACGTCTGATATTCATAAATCATTAATAGTTCCGACTCACAAAATCAGTAAAAATTGTTAATCACAAGACAGAAGAGCATTTACTACAGCAAATGAGACCAAGCCGTAGACAAGAAATATATAAAAATAAATAAAATATATAATTTTAAGTCAGCATTGTTATGTAACATTTACCTACATCTACATGAAGTGCGTAACTATGCGACAATATTATGCCCCCCAGAAATTTCAAGTATGCTTTCCAACTTAAAATCACCCAAGAGTGACCAGCAACTGGTCTGAAGGTTTTGTAAAACTGGACACTTGCCTACTTCAGCTGTACAGAAAGCAACCAGTGTGTTTCGTACAGTAAAGGAGGGCGAAACAAATGTCACTTGAACCTAGGAGAGACACAGCAGCCACTTTCCAAATTCTTTTCAATCCACCATACATAATCATGCCACAAATGTAATTAGTAAATAATTAACTAACAGGCCGATATAACACAGTTCTACGAGTAATAGCAAAGTGAGTAATATTACATTTTCGAAACACAGCAATTCTAGCAATCATAAAGTGCAAGTATGGGAGTCGCTACAAGAGGCGAAAGTCGGTTAAGAAACAATAGTGAAAAACAAGATTTATCAAATATTTATGAAGAAACTAGGTCGGAATTTCCTCAAACTTTCCGTAAAATGTCAGGGAGAATGTGAAGTGACTCCTTTCTGGCATTCTGTTGGTAAATATTGTAAGCCTGACAATTGTAACTGATGAGTTTACAACTTGGGCGTTCAGCTACGGGAATGAAACAGATGATGTGTGAGAATGCGATGCTTATCAGAGTACTTGGCCGTACAAAATGCAGTAACAAGGGGCTGGCGAAAATCGTACAATAAGGAGCATCATAACAGTAGCCTGCAACAAATAGTATTCAGGAAGTCAAATCCAGAAGAGTAATTCTGACGGACATGTAGTACGCATCAGATAAACGATAAATACAAACTTTTAGGTGGGAAATCTGAAGTGAAGTCATACGGGAAACCCGGGCGAAATGGGATGTTGATATTAAAACTTCCCTGAAGGAAGCAGTGTGTGAAGATGTGTAAATGTAGTAGTCTAGGCTAATAAAACTTCGGCCTCAATAAAGAAAACGCATAGCTTATTAACTAGACGAGTGATTAGCTATTAGCTTCTTGGGAAGGTACCTGCTTCATGCAGTGATTTCGATATATATCATGCAATATCAGAACTTCGAATTGTTTTCAGTAGGATAATCTGTGTCTCCGCTGAGATTCGAATCAGATACCTCTCTAAAAAGAAATCAGCTGCCTTACCACATGAGCCAGTTTTCTTGGTTTGCTGTAAGGTGTTGGTTTTACAGAAGGCCATTTTACGTGAAGAACCGGACTGACATGCCAGTGTAGGCAATAAAAGTATGCCCATTTTCCATAACACGAGCAGTGGTACAAAACTAGAATAACTCCAACAATATAAATTTATGTTATATTTAATATCCTCAGAAACCAAGAAAAAATGACAGGAAGTCTAAGAAGAACACCCTCCGAACTGCTCGAACAATGGAATGACAGCTTCGAAACCCACTTGACATATGAATGTAGGGTCGCAGTAAAGTAGTGTCTGATGGAATGAATTTCCATAAAGATGGCTCGGAATGTTGGCTTACCAGAATAATTTCCGATTTCGGAACAAGTCAGATAATCTGAATCCGGCAGACTAGATACAGCGAGTTTTCTATACAGCGCAGCCATTATGCGGACTTACTTACGTCATGGTAGATGGGAGGGGTGTCCGACTGTTCTGCCCGAGTCCGCGCTAACAAAAAGAAAACTCGCTGTATAAAGTCCGTTGGTGTTGTGCTGTGGGAGGCGGTCACTTTAAATCAAGTTTAAATTGTGTCTGTGTGCACTGTGCAACTCTCAGATTAAAAGGCGTAAACGTGAGGCATTGAACCACGAACCCACCGCCCAATCAGCCTACGTTAACACGATATACACCTTAGCCTCGCATGTTTATGGCACAGTGAAATGTTGACACTGCTGCATATCAAGAAGATTCATTTCGCTTTGGGTGTGCTCTCTATGCATCTGTAACCTGACCCAAGTCAAAGAGTGGTTCAATCAGGATACAGTGCAAATAAGTAAATATAACTTACATCACAATGTACAGCAGAGTAGATTAAAGACGAAATTAATCTTCTGGTTTGTGAATATTTTAGATCATACATAGGAACATACAAGGAATAAGAATGGCAAATCAAAAAATTCCTCTCCACATATAATCCAACAAAACAGGCACATCTAGAAATACCACAGAGATGAAGAGACCAATTTCAATTTAATCAAAACTTTATAATACCATTTAAATATCCATATACGTATCTGAAATTTGAGCTTAATTAGACATGTAAATATTACAAATTTGGAGGCCGCAGAGGCATTAAAATGACCCGATCCATAGAGATGATTCATGATGATGATTATAATTATAACAATAATAATACCAATAACAAAAGGGCGATTACAAAACGATAAGGTGATTGAAATACTTGTAACACCTACTTCCTTTCTGACGTTTCACTCTGAATCCACTTTAATATTATAACGTCGTCAGTGCCTACGTATTCCACCTGGTCTTTTTGCTTCAGGTTTCCCCACTGAAACCCCTGCTTTAAAAAATACAGAAATTTCTAATTATATATAATTTTGGTTTTATATAAGACAGTGATTAAGACTACCAAGTTCCTGGAGTCTGTCAATCGTGTTGTATTCAAAAACAACACAATGTTTCGCAAAGTGTGTCTCCACATTTCCCTTGAGGACAAATTCAGAAATCTAATAATCCGAATTGTAACATACCATGAAAAGGAAGCAGAACTGAGTACTGGTTGGATTTGAATCTAAATTAATATGTCTATAGGATGTTTCAGGAGGAATATGCCATACTTCGAGAGAACGTTCCTTGACTTAATATACCGCTACCCGAATTCGAAAAGTTACATGACGCAATAAAAATGTGGTATTATTGCCGGAGTGATATCAGTAGTGTTACGACAGCACTCTCGGTGTGCAGGCAACTTCATTTCTTGATTTAAGACACAAGAGTCATGACGGCATGAGTATTATGTTTGTTACGAAGTTTAAATTTAATTTTCTGAGTTTTCAAATTCTGGTGGGCGAATAAATTGCTCCTTACATTTACATGTACTAAAAGACTATTATATAAGTCTGTATAAATAATACTTATTTTTTTCATGCTTACACGCAATAAACAGAAACACAGACGTAAATAAAATATTAATACCGTCTTCTGTGCTCTGACGCCGTGAAATCCTGTACAAATTAACAAACATACGCAAGTAAACTGCTACCTCCATCTTCAGCCAGAGCATAAAAGCGGCATTAGCGTCTTCATGGTAGAGGACAGAGACATCAGGTTACTCAGAAAGGGCCGGTGCATTTCCACTAGACCGCACGGAGTTACATTCTTCATAAAGTCACCGCAGTGGAAACGTCAGCTTTTACATAATAAATATCACTCAAAGTACTTAATCCCTCTAAATTTTACATTAACTACACGGCAGGCGCTACGCATGACCTTTCGCTTCACTCTCCTGTGCCCAATAACCTGTCCAGCTAGCAGGCGCCTTTATGTCGGACTGCCTCAACACACAGACGTACAGAATCGATGTTTCTCTAGCCCGTGTGCATGGGGTTCCCTTGTAATGTAGCTGGGCCCTACTGCGCCCTCACATTACAACACTGCAACAGTAAATAAACTGTTTGCATGAATTTTCATAAGACGCTTTTCCTACACTTACCAAAATACTTTCATAAATAGCATTTATTTGCTCTTTAAAGTAAACCCTATTATATCCGGAACTGCATATATTGTGGTTCCCTTTTAAACAGTTTTTCAATTGCCCAACCCCTCTGGGTGTACGTATCACCATTTCCAATCTATTCAGGCACAACATTCCCTGCTTCTTGATTTTATTTTTATCTTGCGACATGTTTCAGCCGTACAAGACGACCGTCATCAGGTAAGAATACGCGAGTATAAAGAAAAACAAGTGTTAAGGCACAAGCCTCCCCTTTTACAATAAAATGGAAAACAATTTCCATGAATTATAAGGTTACGAGAGTGTATAAAGTAGTAAAATTGTAAAATTACAAAATCTACAATGGTTTATTATTTCCTACACGGAAATAATACACATCATATGCATTTTTAACGTCTAGTGTTACCTAATAAAATTGTATATCTTCAAACGAGAACATAAGATGATTGTGGTGAAGTTTCTTTTCGTTTATTATGATCCGTCAGTCACAAAATAATGTTATAACAGATTGTAAAGCGGCAGTCTAGAATTCTTTGTGGCAGGGTAGGGGAAATCCACAAAAAAAAACTCCGTCAAAACAGTCGGTTTTCGGCCGACAGTCTGATATATTAATAATTTACTATCCGTCACTGGCCTATGTAAATTGTAAAACAACGTAGCTTACGTACGTTGCGCTCTTATGCCCACGTTGTACTAATTATTTCTTACTGTTCAGTGACCTAATCGACAGTAGAGGCAATAGCGTGTTCTGTAATGTGTATTTTCTTAGGCTGTTCAGAAGATTGATTATATCTTGTGCCTTATCTATCTTTCAGGACCCTGAAAATTGGCTTGTAGCTCGTTAAAGAAGAGGATACGCTTATGTTAAATTATACGGAAGACAAAATTCGTTCAAAAATTTAATGTGTTCCATGTCCGCGCATTGTATCATATAAAATAATATTCACCAATTAATGCACCAAAATACATACAATCTTTATTCGTAAAAACTTTCCACATGTTTCGACCCTGCTGTGTCATCCTCAGGCAGAACAGTCTGTTATACTGTTCTGCCTGAGGATGACACAGCAGGGTCGAAACATGTGGGAAGTTTTTACGAATAAAGATTGTATGTATTTTGGTGCATTAGTTGGTGAATATTAATTTAAAATTCGTTCAACTTCTACTGCATACTAGACAATACCACATTCCACTGTAATCCAATGGGTTACTTTTAGGCCCGTACGCACACTCGCGAAAAGCGCCATTAGCTTCGTCAAGTTTGTCCGTCCGTCCGTCTGTATAAGCTTGGCTCCCGTTGGACAGACTTTCTTAAAATTTGATATTTGAGACTTTTATTAAAATCTTTTGAGAAAATTAAAATACGGCTACAAGCGGACAAAAAAAAAAAGCCCAGCATGTTACACCATTCGCCACAAAATCGCTCCCTTCGAGTGAAGTGGCACTGGCCTCTTAGGACAGCCGCGGAAGTATAAATACTACGAAATTATCTTTAGCTCAACACTACTAAAATAACGCATTGTTACGTTTCCATTGCAACGGGTCCTATGTTTACATTGTTGACAGAGACATATATAGGTGAACAATACAAAGAGAACGCGTTGTTGAGTTCCCGTATCAAACACGTTCAGATCAGTAGCACTAAGAGCTCATCGTTGCCGGTGACGTAAATTCGCAATAAATTTATTCTTTCAGAGTGAAATGATATTAGGCTCTTGGGATAGCCGAGCAGGTGTTGACGTTACACAGTGTTACGTTATACAGTCGACCTCGGTTATAACGGACTTCGCGTTTTTCCATTCCCCGACCTCTTCCCTATGCTTTATCACAGTATCTACTTCGGTTACACCGGTCTCTCATATATCGGATCTCCGGTCACATCGGATTTCTCCAACATTCCCCAATAGTTGATTTTCCTCGGTTATAACGTTTTTGGCAAAATAATGACCAGTTCACAATGGTTATATTGTATTCGAGCGCAGAGGGCCCACTCATCAGAGCAACATGAAGAACGCGTATGTAATTTGATAGCAATTTGTACCCGGAGACGCCGAGGGGACTTGCAAATTTTGCACTTTTTTTGACTTTCCTAAAGACCAAGTCCAAACGTTAGCGGTTATAATGCATAAGCCGGAGAAGTCTCTGCCTGATGGTTTCTGTTGTTCATGCACCAGCAGGAAGTACTGTAATTGCCATATGCGAGCACCTTTATGACATTTGGAGGTAGACTGCCCTGTCATAAACCAATTACGGCTTGATTTCCGTGCATTTACAGTAATTGTTACCTTTTAGGTAGCGAATTTGTAAGCCTTTTACTGTATGTAAACAGAATGGATTGTTCGGCAGGAGTGATATGTATCAGTACTGGACAATATTAATCAGTTCTGCATTGAGAAAGACATCCAAAGGCGATTGTCAAGCGCCAAGAAGCAAAGGAATATTACCGAGTTTTTTAAACTAAAACAAAATGAAGTGTCATGTGTGCGTTTGGATGTGCAAAATGTATCTGTATGTAAATGTCCATATGCAATAGAACTGAAAACAAGCGTAACTTAAGTGGTATTAATTTAAATGCTATTTTAAAACATAATTTAACCGAACGTCGAGTATAACGACTTCAGTTATAACGGATCTTGTAGGACTTCCCTTGGGATCCGTTGTAACGACCGTTGGCTGTAACTAGATTGCGTCTCTTGTTGAGAAATTGAAGGTGAAGTCGGATAGACGATAGTAGGCAATCAGCCACACTCACAAGCCTGAATTTACAATCATTAATTCACTTTATGAACCACAGCCATTATGGCGTGTAGTAGGTTATTTAACGAAGTCATACTAACTGCAAAGCAATTTGGTTTCTAAGGCTATGTGCGAATGACCACACCCAATGATTTTAAACAATTAGGGATGTAGTGATCCTGATATTTTCCAACTGGGATATTTAATATTAAAATAATATTTTCAACTGAAGACAACCACAAACATCTTCGATTAGGATAGCTGGTGTTCCAGAACCCTCGGTATACAAGTCACAGGGATAGCAGCTTGAGAAAAGCGGAACTAGTTGAACCTCTTCGAGTTACAAAGCAAAACAGCTCAAGCTAAGCCTCGTAATATAAAACCAGCCATTACCTGGCTGCGCGCAAGAAACTAGGGCGTTCTGCTGAATTTTAAGTTTCGACCCGTCCCTGATCCTACAAATTGGTGCGCGTGACTTTGAATGTAAATGACGTCATCAATCTGTGCCATAAGTTTCAGCTGAATACCTAATGTAGACTCTCCTCAAAACACATTCTGCTAAAAAACACACTGCACCTTGTCCTAGGCTCAGTACCCGGTTACTTCGCGATGTTGTATTAACTACACACACTATGAAACTTTGCCTGATTAAGCCCATTGGTTTCGTTTCGTCCTCCTTCCCTCTTCTACCTACTTGTTCACAGTAGGTGTAGAGGGTTCTTATTTTCACGTGACCACACTCAGACACACACCACAGTTGACAAGACTCCTCTGGACGAGGGATCGGCCCGCCGCAGAGACCTCTACCTGACGACACAAACACTCTCAAGAGACAAACATCCATGCCGGCGGTGGGATTCGAATCCACGATCCCAGCAAGCGCTCGGCCGCAGACTTATGCCTTAGACCGAGCGGCGACTGGGATCGGGTTAAGCCCAATGGTACGGTGCTAAAGGATGAATGTAATTATGAAGAATGGGGAAGGAAGTGGCAATGCTCCAGTGAAGTATTGCTTGGAATTATTCTAGCGGCGATGCAAAGGACTACGTAAAATTTCGTTTAGAGTTGCCGGTCGAGACGGCAATCTGAAGCAGGTACCCTAAGAACGCTGGAAAAATGCTTATTCACTGTACAACCATGATTAGTATGAATTAGTACAGGCCTGACAGAAATTTGTCACGTCAATGGTATTAATGAACTTATCCAATGTTGTAACTACACACGTGTCAACAAAATATCAGTATACTGGATGATTACATCAACCCAAATTTTAAAGAAGAGTGGACTATCGAAAATCATCGGTATATTGCATTATCTACATTAAAACCCTGCTGCATTACTCCTACATTTACGCTGAATGAAACTGTGTAATGGTTTTAAACAAATCCTAGACAACGCAGGTGTCAAAATGTAATACAATGTTGTATATAATTACACAGCCGTGGTTCGTTAGATGTACAGAAAATGTGATGCTGGTATTAATGCACGTGCCTGACAAAAAGCGCTTGTCTCAGTCCCCTGGGATGGATTGGGACGACAAATTAACGGAGGAAGAACAAAGGAGTCCATATATATATATATATACATATATATATATATATACGTATAACGACAACATTCCTCTGTCATTCTGTACCACTGATTACTTATTACATACGCACCCGGATTTTAAGGAAGTTACTCTCTCCCAGTGGGGAACGCGGTGGCGCAGTTGGTTGAGGCACTGCGTTACAAACTGGAAGGTCGCGGGTCTGATTCCCGACGGTGTCGTTGAAATTTTTTCCTGACATAATCCTTTAGGTCGCACTATGACCCTGGAGTTGACTCAGCCTCTAACAGAAATGAGTACTAGTGCTTAGCGCTGACAGCCTTACCACCTTTATGTGGCGATTGTCTAGACATCTGGGAGCCTCACTCTCCTGGAACCGTAAGGGCCTGTCCAGGCCTCTAATGGGATTGCGTTTGCGTTACTCTCTTCAAGTATACTGCTTCTTATTGGACACACACAACTACATTCCCTTCCAAACTTGCCTGGATATTTGAATGTACCTTCAACTGTAATTAAGAAAATGTTGCATCCTCAGATTTTCAATTTGTCAGCGCCTGGTGATTATACAGGTGGATTCCGATAAATGGCAAGGACAACGAAGAGTTTCTGTGGTAAATAGGAAGCCCGAAACCTAGCAGCCAGATGGTGCGTCCTCTATGGGAAATGTCCTAACGGCTTATCTCAGGATATCCGGTGGGCTCCAATCGACCGTCCTGCAGGTGATTCAAGAATTCCGATGTGTGTCCAGGTACTGCACATAAGCCATAACCGTCCCCTTGCTTTTGCTTGAACCCAGCATTCTCCAGTCCTTTCTATTTAAGCTCTCAAAACCTTCGTCACTTTGCTGCTTGACGCTTTCCTTTTCATTCACTCTTTCTTGCATTCTCACACTCTTTCACTGGTGCATTTATTCATATATTTATACATTGATCCAATCAGTCACTTCCTCACCCAGCGTAGTATACATTTTTACATCCATTCATTCACAGTTACTAATCCATCAAAGCATCCATTAATCCATTCATTCATGCAGCCAATATCCGTCCGTGCGTTCAATCCTCAATAAACTTAGATGTACTTACTCTCATGTTAGTGCTTCCAAGAAATATGGTAAAAACTTTACCAAATACAAAACTATGGCTAGTGTTTACATCGTTCAATTTAGATTATTACTTCCTTTAGAGTTACAACTGAAAAAAATTAAAAGATAAACGAAAAGTACATAGGCCTACGTTTTGTAGCCGATTTGTGTACAAATGTGATACGTCATCTGCCAAAAATTGTTGCCAGACCTAAATAATTCCATATTTAACGTGTTCCATGTCCGTGTACTATATCACACAAAAACACTAATCATCAACAAATGCACAAAGAGAGTTTTATCATCAATCTAACACACTCCTACATGTTGCGACCCTGCTGGATCTTCTTCAGGGAGAACTTTCCATTACCGTTACACTAGGGTTGCACTTTACAGTTGAGTGACAATGTGCTGTTGGCTGTGTACTGTGTTGTTTTTGGAGGCGTGAACTGTCCGCGGTCCGGGCCTGTTCTCCCTGAAGAAGATCCAGCAGGGTCGAAACATGTAGGAGTGTGTTACGATTGATGATAAAACTCTCTTTGTGCATTTGTTGGTGATTAGTGTTTTTGTCTAAATAACTTCAGCAGCAGTTCATGTAATTTTCCATATAAAATAGTTCATGGACATTCATTCTTCTTCATCTGTTTCTAAATAGTAGTATTTTATAGGACTGTAATTCATTTCAGTTCTTTTTATTAAAGTTCTGACCCAAAATCCTAGGGGCCAATAATAATAATAATAATAATAATAATAATAATTCCCACAAGAGTAATAATGAATAATAATTAATACTTTCACCCCTATTATCCTTGCAATAACACAAACTAAGAGTACACACTTCTTTCACTGTGTAACTACATTACATGGAGCAGAAACCTTCAAGAGAATTTGACAGAGCCAGTCAAGATGTCCCCTTTCTTGCACGGCATATGAAGATCATTACGTTTTCTTATAACAGCCGCCACTGGTCAATACAACAACGCAGATGAATCTAATCCACACGGCTGTCCCACGTCACGTTTTCAGAGGCTCATTTCAATGTAAGCTTTTGTACATAACACGACGTGAAAAGAACTGTTGTATCGATTAACGTGCACGATAAGAGAACTGTTTTATCACGCGCATTTGTAATTCAATTCTCGAGAGTCCTGACGATATTATATCACACTTAGGACTCGCCCGCTTCTGACTGCCCGTATTCTAGAGTTCCAAAAAAACACAAAGTTTTGGAAACGAGATATAATTCCATCCTCAGGGGCAAGGATTGGGAGACCTCCACTCGATTTTGCTCGTCAGAAATCTCTGAAAACCGCGTCAATGTAAATATTCGTACTGGCACATCTATAATTTAAGCGTAACTTATGGTTTTGTCAGCCGGTGACAATGTTTCAAGGCGTATATACTCACATATGCACGCAATTAAAATTGCCTCATATCAATAATTATAACTCATAAAAGTCGCTTAAAGGTGAGGCTTGAGCATATTAACCCTTTAAAGACGCAGCGTATCTGTTTTATATAAGGACTCGGTGCGTACCGCGCTGTAAACACTCTCCACTTCGGTTATAAAAACCAATCTCTTAATGTTTTATAAGGCAAAGTTGCTGTTTGTTCTGAGATCCGTACAAAACACATAAACGCAATGTGGGCACCACGCAGAATTTTTTAATGTTAAACCTGGTGGTATGTAAAGTTACCGCTAGGCTTTAAAAGGTTAATCGACTATCCACTAGGTAATCTACCTTAGCCTTCAAGATGCATAAAGATTTGCGTAAAGTAACGGACAGCGTTTAGCATCAATACCACACAGCCCATGGATGATTCATTGTATGTCCCTTGTTTAGTATGCTAGGGTCCTGTTTCCGTCACGCATGGCATAGGCACGCGAGATTCTCGTGTTCCAGCAGCACGTGTCAAGCAAAACGTCACTTCCGCCGCCTCCGGGTCAGCCTACGGTCCAACTTCCTGTGTAGATCCTCATGTCATTCACATATTCACTTCCCCACCACCTTATACCATTCCACAAATTTCTGTCGTCAAAAGGGAATTCTGTTGCGACGAAATGGATCCTCTAGAAACTTCAGAATGGCCAAAAAGATCGATAGGATAAAGGCGTAAAAAATACGGAAAGGGCTTTTAAAAAGGATAATATAAAGTATGAGTGGAGAAAATTTTGTATTGGGTGCTTGGGTGGGGGCTATCTGGAAGTGATCGAATGTCAGGGACGATTGCGAATACAATTCGATAATTACAAAACTACTACAGAGGCATCATTTTTGTGCAGATTGAATATAGTGCGTATGCATAAAAATAGTGTAGAAACAACGTTATTAATAAATTGAACGGAATTTTCTAAGCCCTGATTGGTGCTGTCATGAATTAAACAATACGGCTTTGGATCCTATCGACTTCCTCGTATCCAATCGCAGATACAGTATGCCACGGTCCTATTTTTCTTGTTAATTGTGATACCCTGGGTGACGTAGAATTTAAAACAGTACTGCCTTGAAAAATTCAAAAGTCACGCAGGTATGGTAAGTTACAGCAGTACACTATCAATTGGCTTGCACTTTTTCTGGGGCTCAAAAGCCTTCACTTCGGTAAGTATACCGACTTCATTCTGACTAAAATAGGTACATACTCTATATAATGCATTTTCACTAATAACAGCCGCTCAAAAAATGCAGGTTGAACTGAATTACGTCAAGGCCCGCACTTTAATCGCTCCTGGCTTTAATGGAATGGGAGGCAATTTTCAAAATCTCTTCAACTGTCTTACTTAACCTTTTAAAGCCTAGCGGTAACTTTACATACCACCAGGTTTAAACATTAAAAAGTTCTACGTGGTGCCCACATTGCCTTTATGTGTTTTGTACGGATCTCAGAACAAACAGCAACTTTTGCCTTATAAAAGATTAAGAGATTGGTTTTTATAACCGAAGTGGAGAGTGTTTACAGCGCGGTACGCACTGGGTCCTTATATAAAACAGATACGCTTCGTCTTTAAAGGGTTAATTCATATGCGGTGCACTTCTGTAATTGCATTGCTTATTTCGAAATGGTAACCAGTGACATATTTTGGAATATTATATTTATTCCGCCATAGTTCTCTCTTGATCTTCTTTGTTCTCACCACGTTGGAAAAGGTAACTTGTGACGTTTGTTTCATATATAAAAAAAAGTTGCGACCCTACTGTTTAGTTTTAAAGGCCACAAGTATGGCCTACACACGTTACATTTCGAAAAAAAAAGGTTTAAATTATAGTGACTATAGCATCCAAAGGGAGAAGGACTGTGAAAGACAACTTCAGGGTGTGTGGAACAGAGTGGTCCTACCCTGCTTCAACATCCTATGCCCAATATTTAGAGGGACTGAGACACCCCAAGAAGTACGTCAACTGGAATAGCAGGTTTATAGGATGGTAAAATTCTGGTACGTCCGAGAATAAATAAGAGTAACTCTTTATTTAAGGTTACGTAACATTTACTCGCTTATTCTCAAATGCCTTTCCTATATTACTTAGGATCTTTTTTTCGTTTAGCAGCTAATTAAGGCCACAACTGCAAATCTTTCCGCCGAAACAGACCCGCTCAAAAATAATGTATAGGTTAACTCACATTTTAATTTTGAGTCTATGAGGAACTGCTTTTGATATGTGGTTTTGAGCGTTACACGTCTTTTCGCAGAGAGGCAACTCTGGCCTAAATCGGGGTATATAACTGTACATTTATCTAGCCGGGCGTTAAGAGGATCAGTAATTTGTTTATCTGCATGGCCCAACAGCCCATAGTGGGCCAGGGCCTCCTCATTACCGTGGCCTCACGATCACACCCACACACACCACACTCGGTAGGACTCCTCTAAACGAGCGATCAGCCCGACGCAGAGACCTCTACTTGAAAACACACAACACTCACAAGAGACAGACATCTATGCCCCCGGCGGCATGCGAACCCACAGTCCCAGCAAGCGAATGGCCGCAAACCGACAACTTAGACGACGCGGCCACTGGAATCGGCAGGTCAGTATTACACAAACGAAAAGAAAACAGAGTGTTGGTACTGGATACGAAATTTCTCTGGACCGCTCAACCCTTCAAGATAAAGGCATTGCTTTCCTTCGAAACGTCTGGAAACATCAATACAGCGAGACAGGAACATATGGTAGAAGCCCCAGACCTTCAGCACAAGTGTTAACTAACATGTAACACACTACTGGTAAGAGGAAACGACATTCAAATTTACTGAAGTCATGGAGTCTGGAGTTATAAACGTGCCAATGCGTGATATTTTTGCATATCCTTAAGAAGCCTTCGGGATCGCTGTCTGAAATATGTAATCCCTCCTCTTACTGCAGTGTCAACTGATTGAAACGCAGGCTAGGAGTGTATTCAGTAAAATCTGAAAGCGGGATTTCAGAAACTGATTAGTAAGGCGACATGCATTAAATGTAAAACTGCAGCCTGAAGTATAGTATACGTTTAAAATTAAAAGAAAATTAATTACAAAATTGTTTCAAACTCTAGTTTAAACCCTGTCGTACTCTATTTTCACAAGACGCTATGTTTTTCTTGGAATGATCATTATTTTTGTTCTCTTGTTTCAGTTTACACTAGCGCCGTGTCATTTTGGGGCGAGATAGTGCAGTCGGTAAAGAGGCTTGGTACGGGCTGGAAGGTCTGGGGTTGAAACCCAGGTGGGTTTCTCCAGACACGTCCGTCCAGGCCTAGGAACCCTCCCAGCCTCCTCTGCAATAGGTACCAGGCCTCTTTCCCTGGGATATAGCGGCTGTGGCGTGGCGTTGACCGCCATGTCACATCTAGCATTGACGTTAGGAATGAGTATAGCTACACTTCTACTCCCCCTCTGCGCCTCCAACGGCATATTATGTGGCGACCTTCACCTTTCCCATATTGTTGTCCATCGAAAGAGGAGTTGACGATTTTTCAAGTCTTGTGGCTTTTTTAAATTCTTCTTCTTCTTTAGTTCTGTTTTATTTTACTGTCCCGATTGTTAGGCCTTTGTTCATATTACGTTATTTACATTTGTAAGCTTACAGGTTCTCTACACTTTGTTTCCTACCTGTGCTCTTCTAGAAAGTCAACATGAAACCCCTGCAAGAACAGAGCAAGTACAAATCAGAGCGTATAAAGAACCTTAAAACTTAAAAACATCATTAAATATCACAATATAGATAGTGCAATATCGCCCAGCTTGTATATCGGAAAAATAAACTAAATAAAACAAAATATTTTTCCCCAATAAATACTGGTGGATTAGACTCTGACGTTTTATTTATTGGTGGAATACACGTAGTTGACCTTTCTTTACTTTTTCTTCTGCCATCTCTTCACACCGATTGTCACACCTAGACAAAGCTACGTGTACTTTGCGTGTCGCGTCTCACTGGCGATGTTTGCGGAGTCAATATTAAGATAAGCGAGCCTACTGGGAATCCAGTTGATCCTAACCTTTTATTGTATTCAGCAACCCTCTTTACTCCGTACACAAATAATAGAAGTCAGGGGCATGGTATTATATTCGTGGAGTTCAACCTAACTCTTAACAAACACTACAGCTATTATAAAACATTTTTCAATTCGAAAGTGTTATAACGAAAAACTACCCACTTGAGTATCATGTGCCTGCTTAAGCCCAATCATATAACATAGAAGTTTTCCCTGTGGACACCACGACGGCTTAAGAGGAGGAGGGCAAAGTTCCGCTCGTTCTTAACCTCGGCGCTGTCTGGAGGCGAGTGGTTAACTTCAGAACCCCGCCGCTCTAACCCCGGGAAAGAACTCCTGTACCCATCCATTATGCGGCTGGATGGGCCCCAAAAACTGCCGTTTTGGAAAATATAAAAATTAGTTGCCCCTGCCGGGATTCGAACCCCGGGCCATCCAGCCCGTTGCTTAGTCACTAACCAAATTTGAAAGCAATGAGTGTCACAAATGATTCACTTAAAAAACTGTTAAGACCCCAAGAACACAGCACCCCAAAATTTAGCCAGTGAGCTGTACAAACTTAGCCCATGTGTAAGGACTGTAATAAGGCACACAGAGATGAAAGTCGCGAAAATTTTAAAATCAGGTATAAAAATATCCTGTTATATACAATCAAGTTATAAACATTCTGGTTACCACGCCATCTACTGACAATACAATGGAACAAAGAGATGCAAAAAATATAGAAAGATTTATTAATGTAACCTAAGCATTAATGTCTATCTCGACAGAGGTTTTAACACCTTAATTCCAGAACAAACACAGGGTGAAGAAAACATTCCTTGCATACTCGCATAAAAACCGCATTGCGCGCAGTCGACAAAGAAGCCTGTCGTATAAATACTTGCCAAAGCAACGTTACTGTTACAGTCGGATTTCCAGTTACCACTGCGCTGCATCAGATTCGCCATCCTTTAACACATTCAGGTAGGTGGATTAAAACTGAGAGTGTGGACTATATTCGTGCCTGCATAAATGGCAAACATTTACTTCAGTATGTAATATAAAACCTATTAACTATGAAACCCAGAATCAATCTTCTTACAGCACACGACGATAGACACACATAAATAGACTGTCCCTCTTATCGTATCCCCTAGCACGGCAGATCACAAGGTACGTCCCTGAGCATGCAGCCTTTCAGGGCGATAAAACTGCCGTGCTCATGGATATGATAAAAGGGTCACCTGTATTATATATGTATATATGTTTTATATAGAGTGTATGCTCATCAAATACACGATATTAAGAAAACAGAGCTACGACTCTTCGATGGCCACGTCCGACTGCAACATTTGACACGATAGAAGCAGCAGTTTGTGCTGCACCTCCCCGCTGACATAAATCTGACATTTATTTATGCCGCTACAAACTATATGAAATATCTAAATTAATCAAAATTACGGAATATATACACTACGCTACTGGCAACGGAATTTAGAATGACGTGCTGAAAAAACGCAAGGCGAAAATGCCGTGGCAATATCGTAAATTTATTCAAATTCATATGGTTTTAAAGGGAATATTACCGGAATTTGAAATAGGCAAAGGACACCCTACTCTCTTCTTTCCAAATTCAAGTCTAATATTTTCAGCTAAGCCTACAGATAAAATATTGACGACTGAAGTTGTTGATGATGCGTTAAGATTTGATTCATTTCCGTGAAAAGAGTTTATTTACACAATATTACTCTTCAATATTGATGAGACAACTTTTCTGCTGCAGGTCTTGTAAAAATATCAGTCCATTTCTGTTTACGTCCCAAATGTTCTGTTAAGTCTCTCACAATACTATAAGTCACAATTGGTTTTGTGAAAAGGGTTACCACTACTGGTGATTATGAAGACGATAATGATTATAATCAATCCACCGTTCATAACTGTTATTCTTCACCGAGAATGTAGGTTATCAAATCAAGAAGGATCTAGGATGAATAAATATGGACGATGACATGCATATTTAACACACAGTGCGCAGACTGAGAAATGGAAAGAAGTCTCCACTCGCAATGCCTTTTGGGAGGTCACTAGTATGCGCAGGTGTAAATTTGACACATACGATATGAAAATGCAGAATATATTTCAAAATAGTCATTCCGTTTTCACATAAGGGGGCCATCTGTTGACAAGATAAGAAATTATGAACTTTAGAATAAAGACACTGCACTTTGTATCTAGATTGTGAGTTAATATCTGGTGTGTCCAGTTCATATCCTGAAATAAGTCTGCTGAAGTGCTGAAGGAAGGATCCTTTCCGAATGCAAAACAGGATTTCTTACAAACAAATTATCAGATCACTGACTGGCTATTTTGTTATCGTTACATTTGCATGTTCACAGAGTGTTCTTCTCTGAGAGACAAAAATGAAACTCCAAAGCATGATGCTGGCTGTGGCTCTGGTAACCATCGTCGGACCGGCAGCCGCCAGAGTCTACAGCCAGTGCCAACTGGCCACACTTTTAAAAAAGAATGGCATCACCACTAATATTGCGGACTGTAAGTGCATCAGCCTCCAATATAGCACCACTTAATATTCATCTTAAGTAAACAGGCTGTAATGATTTCGACTGGATTCGTCATGCTCAAGACACAAATCTGTGACAAGGGGTATTCTGAACACAGCAACAATATTTGGGTTTCCTGGATAGGTGGAGAACATCAGTGAGCAACTAAGAGCTTCTCAAGTACTACTCCGCTGAGTGGGTTTAGTTCATGTCTGTCTATGTACGTATATATATGTATATATATATATACCCATCTATATATATTCATGTATGTATTTGTGTGTATATATACATTTACACATACATACATACATACATATATATATATATACATACATACATACATATATACATACACACTACATACATACATACACATACATACATAAATACATACATACATACATACATACATACATACATACATACACACACACACACACACACACACACATAAGCATATACACACGTGTACATTGTCATTGCTTACAAATGATGAGTATTAACAATTTATCCGGTCCGCAGAACTTCAAACTGGCCTGTACCACTCCCCAAATAAAAACGTTTCCGCCTTTAACACCATTCAGATTTTATGATCCCAAATGATACGAGTTTTTAATAATGTAGCACTAAACACGCAAGTAACCAAGTAGCAGACAACTGAGTACAGTATATTGGTAAGGTTCTTCTTCTTCTTCTTCTTCTTCTTCTTCTTCTTCTTCTTCTTCTTCTGTGTGTGTGTGTGTGTGTGTGTGTGTGACAACTTAAACCAACTTCCAGTTCCTCTGACTGTAGGTATGGAGGTACTACGTCTCAGGCTCTGTTCCCATTAGTAACGAAACTGGAACGGCACATGGACGGAAGGACGGACGGGCCGGCGGGCAAAAATACGCTATCGTGTTAGCTGTTTTCGGCATTCGCTCCTAATGACTACGCCCAAAGAAATATCAAATCATTTTTCCTGACCCAAGCAAATACGCGCGTTACACCTGTTATACATTATCTGTCATACATTATACGTTATCAACCCTAAATCTCCCAAGCTAACATTATAGTGGTACTGTTATACCAGTTTCGAAGATATTTCTCCTAATTTCTCATAACACTCTTGGCTTTGATCAATATAACTTCAAAGACAGCCTGTTTGCAGACATATAAACATTACATGCTCTCGCTTTTATGAATAACGTAACGCAGAATACTGTACTGTATTTAGTAACATTTGAATTGGAATGTAAATGAATTATCTTGGCAGTCCACTGCGAAGATATCCTACGAGTTCTGTAGAATTTCGAGGCGGGTTTTTATCCTGATGAACGCATAATTATGAGAAATGCCCAAGTACTTAACCCTTTAAAGACGAAGCGTATCGGTTTCATATAAGGACTCAGTGCGTACTGCGCTGTAAACACTCTCCACTCTTGTTATAAAAACCAATCTCTTAATGTTTTATAAGGCAAAAGTTGCTGTTTGTTCTGAGATCCGTACAAAACACATAAACGCAATGTGGGCACCATGTAGAATTTTTTAATGTTAAACCTGGTAGTATGTAAAGTTACCGCTAGGCTTTAAAAGGTTAAAGCTGGTAGATCTGTTTTGTTGGTGTGGTCACAAAATTCGAGTGGCAGCTATGAAATGTACTGCCGTTCTGACTGTTCTTCAAAACTGAATTAATTCCAAAGGCACAAAAGTAAGACTTACTTACTTATGCCTACTTAAAACGGAAGTGAAATTGGAAACTAGCCTTTCTTAGTACCTCATGGCACTCCAAATTAAGTTACTAAAATATAAATTAATAAAGTGTTTGTGAATGCTACATACATAAAAACAGAAAACACGGGGGTATACCGACGTTTCGGGAAGCTTATCAGTTCTTTCTTCAAGGATCAAACATCCCAAGGCTTCGTGATCTCCATAGGCTGTCCCAAACTGTCAGTAAACAAATACCAACACACGCTGCATAACATCCCAGAACAGCGACGTCCTCAACTGCCCCACGGCGGAGGCCTGAAATCTCGCGAGAAAGCACAAATTATTTAACGCGTGGCAATTCAATAATATGAATTTATTCAAAAAGGCTTCGCATAGTACACAGATAATATAAGGCCTTCAATTCATGACACATGCATGCTTTGTACAATTATGTTCTTGAAGAAAATTCTAACGGCGTGTTTGATGTCATATTGCTATTGATTCAGTAGGGACTACAATGAAACACACCCGACATTAAGTGTAGACTCAATTACGAGCAGTATCCAACATTAAATGTAGACTCAAGTACGTAATGTACCCAATATTAAGTGTAGACTCAATTACGAAATGTACCCAATATTACGTGCAGACTCGTTACGAAATGCACCCAACATTAAGTGTAGACTCAATTATGTAATGCACCCAATATTAAGTGTAGACTCAATTACGTAATGCACCCAATATTAAGTGTAGACTCAATTATGTAATGCACCCAATATTAAGTGCAGACTAATTACGTAATGCATCCAATATTAACTGTAGACTCAATTACGAAATGCACCCAATATTAAGTGTAGGCTCAATTACGAAATACACCCAGTATTAACTGTAGACTCAATTACGAAATGCACCCAACATTAAGTGTAGACTCAATTACACAACCCAGACCCTTTGGATGGTGTTGGGGCTGAAGCATGGGGGAGGGAAGACGGACTCTACTTTAGCATTCTGTTTTAATTCAAACGCTTTCAACAAAAAACGTACACATAACGCCAAAAATGTTTAAAGTGGTACACACAGTAAAATGAATTTAAAATTATAAAATCTCTGATAAAATGCGCCTTCATTTCCGAAAAAGGGTAGTGAGTAGGTCCGCTATTTTTACTTTGTCATTCCGCTTAAAATTTTGAGGTTACGAGCCCCTTGACATTCCGATGCGGCAGACCGTACGATGAACAAAGAGCCGCGAGACTGATGCATTCGGCAGAACGACATTATGTGTTTCTGCAGCAGTGACACTGGACGTTACGGTATCTAAAGCATCTCCACCCGATAGGACAGGCACGGACAGAAAGCACGGCATCAGCAAATGTAGGAACACACAGATACTTGTCCTGCAGTATTGACTTCATTCATTCTAAACCTTCTAGAAAGTTAACCACCATTACCTACCACTTGCTTCTCACTCACAGAAAATATATGCAGTTTCGTCCATACTGCTGAAGCAACGTAAATGTTTAAGTGTACAGGGAATTAGATCACCTATCTGCGTAGTGAACTGCAAGAAGAATTTGTGCACCACGTGACTAAATAAATGCACCACACCGCGCTTCCTTATTTCACATGATAGGCCCACAGACCTACAGTATTTTGAACAACTTCTTTTTAACATACATGTGGGCTAACACTGAAATATACGACCATACATACGTTGTAGTAGCTGCAGTGCTCTTTTATCCCATTCACCTTTGAAGCCAGTATCAGCTCACAAAGAAAAGCCGTGACGTATTAACTGATATCTCAAAAACGCAATATCTCGAGGTCTTGTCTGTCTATCCGCAGTTACTACTAAAAGAATTACGACAGAATTAGATGCGGGGTTTACCTATTGTGGTATTCTAGCTAATAACACCGTGCAGTCTGGTAGATCAGTACTATAATGTTTTCAGGTCTAGGTTCTAAATTTTTGGTAGAGTTCATTTTGAAGATGAAAGCCTGTTGTTCACGAAACAGAGCGCATTGGTACATAGTTACCTAAATTTCGGAGCCGTTTGTTGACTACCCTGATCATGCACGCAGCAAACTGCTCCGAAACGTCAGTAGCTATATACCAATATGCGTATTTAGACGTGTCGAGTTAAATATTCACCATATCTAAAAATTCCTGACAAGAAAATTGTATATATGCCAAATAAACTATGTTCTTACCTAAATATGTTCATCAGGGTCGGAGATGACAACAATTGGTGGACACGGGCGCACGCGACCTCATCATTATGTTTTAATTTCATACCTTCTACTGCCTCCCCTTCTAGCCTGAAAATTACGCCAGCTGGATCCTCTCAGGCGTTGGTATATTTGCATCAGGCAAAGTGACGTCACATTCCTAAAGTAGGAACCTCGATCTTATATCCTTTTTAGCATTTCGTAAAAGCAGATATTGCTTTTATAATAAAAATAGTTCCGCTGGCAAGAAATTATTATTATTTAATCCTTTATCCTTTAATTTGAGTACCGCATGAAAACCTCGATCCTGAATTTTTATATCCGTAGCGTTAAATTCATTACGCGGTTAGGCCAATATATTTTACACCAGAATTTTTCTACGGACGAAGAGAAATAAATCCCCTTAATAGGTTCGGACGCGAAGGAATCAAACCACAAGGCACACTTCTGTACTGTGCTAGAATCACAAGCTTTGATGTCCCTGACATCAGCAGAACTGAGATGTGACGATGCACAAATGCTATACTTATATCCCGCTCACAAAAAGACTTGTGACCCCCGTGTTCTCCTGTCCTCAGGGGTGTGTCTTATTATGAGTGAGAGCGGCGGGAACACCGCAGCCAAAGGTGGACCCAACTCCAATGGCAGCTACGATTATGGGCTTTTCCAGGTAAGTCTACTACCCAACACTTCATTCGAAAAAAAGGGGATCGTGAGTTCGAATACAGCTCAGAGAACTGGTGCTTGTCCACATTCTTCATGTTGTAATAAATGTCCAACAAAAAAAGAAGCAGAATACTTTTCGCATTTACCTGACACTATATAAGGGAATCTACAAAAACGAATAACTATTCGTATTATATTTGTTACCCCTACTGTACAGATCTGCAATAATATTGCAATAATTTCATTTACCTTACCGTACGTATGACACTTCAAACGACTGTAACTCACTTTCTTCAGTTACGTCATAATGCACAACACGTTACTTACATGCACGCTGTGATGGCACACACATGAACAACAGTTAACCCTCCTTACATCTCCTTGGAGATGTTACACTTCCCCTCCTTCACACTATTCTAAATCCGAGATTCTGAGGTCACAGAGGTCACAATCATAATTTCATGAGGTGTGACTAGGTGTAGTCTTACGACAGGTACCAACGGCAGGTTACTCCGAAACGTTTATACTTACCTAAAAAGTAAAAGGCGTCACAGTCCATAAGACTGTCTCGTTTCCCGCGCGTCCGTCGTGCGGTCTCAACCATTCTCTTGACACACATACTGACAGGGATGTAAAAGAGATATCACTCACTAGCAAAAGGCGCGTTGAGCTCGTTGGCATATGCCATGGGGATACTCGGGGGCTATGGCAATTGCTCTGTAGGTTGCTTTCTTGAAAATAAATGTGTTATTTCTCCATTTTCCTAGATAAACAGCAGATGGTGGTGTGGCCTCAACGGTCCGGGGGGAGACTGCAGAGTCGCCTGTAGCAGTGAGTATCGACGTAATACATACGTGTACAACACAAAGTAGGTAACGCGCTGAGGTATGGCAGCAATGGGATGATCAGGCCGGAACTTGGTAAACACCGCGACTGCAATTACAATATAAAATAAGCCCCCTGTCGGTGCCTCGTGTTCATGTTTTTTCAGCAAAATTCCTCCGTTCTGATCTCTGCATTCTCTGTTCAAATAGCAACAGCGATATGTCCATGGAATTGCCGTAATGTCCTTATTTTGCCACCGCGATTATACGTGTTCCGATTACAAGGTTATGCCATTGTTAGAGATATCGTTTTTAAATCCGATGTCCATCCGCCAGGGTTTTTTGCTTAAACGTAGTTCCATTCTGGTGAAGGTTTCGAAGAATAGAATCACACTGAAACTGCACGCATTTCAAAAGAAATATACCTAATGCTGTTTATGATAAAACCCCATCATCATTACTTTCCATGCATTACGACAGGGGTGTCCAAGTACGACACCTGTAAATTATCCTATATGTACTATAACAGTTACATAATATTAGAATTTTCTTTAATTAGCAAATTGCAGTTAATTGCATTTATATTTAAGTGCCGAAAATGGCTTCCGAATCACGTAAGAGAAGATGTTCCAACGAATGTAGGACTTTTCAAGTGAGGTGGACCAACCTACCGTATTTATTAAAAAGGAATAACACGCCCAACTCTTTGATATGCAGTGAGGGGTTTCAGTACTTAAGGTGTCTAACTTAAGAATATTATGACACTAAACCTGCAACTACATTTCGCAGGTTCACAAGCCGGTTTAGTGAAGACAGCATGTCCGAAATAGAAATTAAACTTTCGGGACAGCAGTTGCCTTTTAATACGTCCTCCCACTCGGACTCACCGGTCAAAGGAAGTTATGTAGCAGTTGAAATCGTCACCAAAAAATCCAAACTTTTTAGAACGGTGTATATGTTAAAGAACATTTCTAATGTTTTGCTGATATATATCCAAAGAAGAAGAGGCAATTTGTTAAAATAATGGCTTGCTGTATTGATGAGTTAGTCGCCAGTGTAGAGTAGGCTTTAAAATCGGAAGCTCAAACTTTCGAGTTTCGTTCACTGGCGCTTGATAAAAGCACAGATGTCACTGACATTGCCCAGTTAGCGATAGTTGTACGTGGAATAGTTAAAGATTTTAATACTGCTGAAAAATGTCTGCCTTAATCCCACTTAAAAGCGCCATAAAAGCCAATGATTTGTTGGCGGACGTAAGTGCAAGCTTGAACAGACGGGGCTTGAATCTGGCAAATCTATCAAGTGCAACACCCGATTGTGCCCCTGAAATGCTAGAGAGACGAAAGCGGTTAATCAGTTTATTAATTTGGCCACCAATTTATCACTAGCAATCCTTCCCCCCTCCCCCCTCCACAAAAAAAATCAAACCTCAATATCTGGCAACGTCGATAATTCTCCTACGAATGATGTAATTAAAGGTATAGCTATTTCTGAGCCTAGTGTTAATGTGATATGACCCTATGGCGCCATCTGTAAATATGTCGTCCTTATCTCCAGAGCTCCTGGACAATAATGTCGCTGATGACTTCGCCTGCGCCAGAAAAATCTACGCACGCCATGGTTTCTCGGCATGGTACGGCTGGAAAAATAAGTGCAAGAACCCGCCTGCTGTGACGTTTTGCTAAATAAGTCATATATCTGTGGAATATGTTGCAATGATCTCTGATGACATTTCTGTATGTATCGGGATGAAATAAATGAAATTGAGTAAACAAGTACACTCCTTACGTTAATCGTTACCGTCTATCGTCACCAGCTACCCCGTTAACATTTCAAACGGTAATGGTTCCGAAGATAAATTTTGTTCCATAGATCTGAAGAGACAAACATAGGAAACGCAAGAAATTCTACTATTTCAATAGAAAAGGAATTTTGTTTAGGCGTAATCTGATATGGTGTATGTTCTTTACTAGAGCTTGATAAAGATATATATATATATATACATATACATATACATATACATATACATATACATATACATATACATATACATATACGTATAAACAAGTTCGTCTTTGATGATGCACATTTGATAACTGTGTCGCACTTAAATGATTCATGGCAAGATGATCTCAATCCTTCAGCTTTAAAATGATGACTAGAAAATTGTTTTTAAGAAAGATGCAAAGGCTACCTTTCTTTGACAATCTGCTCTTTGCTTCTAAACTCATGCAAACAGGCAATTAATCAATGAGTGTGACAATTACTGTCGACGGTATTAAACTACATTTCTCGAGCGATATTTCTTTGATCATTTATCCTACATAAACACTCCTATTCACATTAACACATAAAAACAAGGAAGGAAATTGTTTTCAGAATTAGTCAAACGCTACACGGCATGGCCATTGACAATTTCTGCTATAAACTAAATTACTTATTGCAGCGAAAGTTTAAGGCAACCGTAATTGTTCCTTTATCAAAAAGAATGTAACTAAACAGAAGGCGTGGACACGCTACATCCCGTTCCAGCTCTAATTTTAAAAATCCAGTAATGAGCTACTGAGTTCACGTACTTGGACAAGGCTTTTAACGAGATATCATGCTGATGTCCAATATCGGTACGTAGGCCTTATGCCACTGCCACAGTGAAGCCAAAATTACTTAAAATGGTACGAGTAACCTGCTTTCCACGTGTTCCCTACGTGTTCTAAAGGGTAGAACACTGGCCTTCGTATTCATGTATTCCAGACAATGTTGCAAAGAAAACATAAGTGTTCACTACGACACACACCTAAATTTATCTCCATAAACGCACTGATCTCAACTCAATGTACATTCCATATAACGCGCTATTCTTGCATGATGAACAGCTTTATTATGACTAAGATTTCAACTATATGGCCGTGCCATGGCTCAGACCGTTAGCCGCCAGCCTCCCACCGCGGAGGCACGGGTTCTATCCCGAGGTCAGTCCATGTGGGATTGATGGTGGACAAAGTGGCAATGGGACAGGTTTTTCCCCCTAGTACTTCTGTTTTCCCCTGTCAGTTTCATTCCACCCGTGCTCCATTACTAGGAAAAGGACAAATAACAATCATCTTCATCATCATAGGGTTGCACGAGAAACCTTAAGGCTGCGGTGCGTCGGTAGCCTCTGCTGAGGGGCCCTTATAAAAAAAAATTCAACTATAATGTCTTACTTATTATCGGGTGTTATATAAGCAACTTACATGTAAGGTTCGTAAAATCAGCGTGCAACGTATATACCGTACAGAGTATCATCCCTCTTGTAACGGCTCCGTCTTGAAGGCGATGCGTAACGTAAGCAAGCTGAGTCCACTCTCTCTATCCTGACAGTCAGTGTAAAAACTGCCGCTGCATTCCTATGATAATACGTTCTTCCTGTAATAAACTTTACCGCCGATCCCAGTGGACGCGCGGTCTAAGGTGTAGGTCTGCGGCCGAGCGCTTGCTGGGATCGTGGGTTCGAATTCCACTGGAGGCATGGATATTAGTCTGTTGTGAGTGTTTGTGTTGTCAGGTAGAGGTCTCTGTGACGGGCCGATCCCTCGTCCAGAGGAGTCCTACCGACTTTGGTGTGTCTGAATGTAATCAAGTGAAAAAATAAACAACCTCGACACCTATTCTGAGTACGCAGAAGAGGTCAGGACTACGAAACGAATAAACTTTATCATTGTAATCATCTTCCTCCTTTATTCATCACCATTATCAGGAATCTATCACCATTAGGCTTAAATATCATTTCGTAAATGTTCTGGGTGTGGTTGACATCTCCACACTCTTTTTGGATTCCACAACTTTGTTCCAATTCTTGTGCCTTTTTTTTTTGTGTTCTTGTCTTCCTTTTGTGTAAGATTTATAACTAAGTATATATTCCAGTTCCTTCACTGACATTTAATTTCTAATCATTTTTTCGTGTTGTCTTATGAAGTACCGCGCAAAGATCGTAGAACCTTCCTTCGTGCTGCTTCCAATCGCTTTCTGTCCTTTTATTTAAAAGTGACATAAGAGTGTAACAACACACAAAAAGCATTAAAATATTTAGAGGGGCGCATTATATTAACTAATGAATTTACATTTACAAATACATTAGTTTCTCTGCTACAAAGTTAGTACTTAACAAAATGTATTTGAATATCCAGAACATGAGCTAGGCCCTCAGATATTTATGGAGGTGGCATGGAAGAGGGAATGAAAATAGTTCCCGTAACACACACTTCCTTCCAAATGAGGCAGAGATGTAGGACGGGGGTATATATGAAGACAAGGAAGGTACGCCAGGGATGTACCCAGGAATTAAAACGCTGTAGTCCTATACGTTTCAGTGCCGGTGGGAGAATAGCCATTGGTAGCAATCAGTGTTAATTTCAATGAAAGCAATGATAATAAATCCATTGCTTTTCCCACTTGTCTATGTTAACTGTCACTAGTAGTAGCAAAGAATCACGACATATGTGCAGTAAATCGATGTACCCTCTACAGTACGGTAACATGTGTCAGAATCATGATGATTAAACGCCTAACACATATCTTATACATCTCAGTGATGTAACTGACTGTGTATAAGGCATACATTTGCCTAAATGTTTCAGTTGTGTGACATCCACCATGAACGAACACGGGATCTTTCCTGTTGAGCGAGCTGGTGCCATCTTCAATCGGTCGCACGAGCACTTGAGGAAGAATCTGAATAAAACCACGCGTACTCTTAGGCTGAGTAGTGAAGACGAAAGGTAGCTTCTCACATTTTACCCAACAGCTTATCCAAACAACACTACGAATTTCCTCCCCCCCCCCCAACCTCCTTAACCCCATCTGCCTTTAGTGCTCGGATAGAGCAGGCATTCCAGTATCGCGAGGGTGCCTTCAGCATAACACTGAAGAGTCTATTGTGGCAGTTGTCAAAAAGCCTACAAACGTACTCACAAATGGACAGCTTTCCTAAGAGGTGTTCGGCCTGGTTTGAACATTACAGAGGTGAAGTACGTTGAATAGAATGTTCAGACCGGATCCCAAAACACTTTCTCACCATGCGGAAAGAATGTCAAGTTGACTGAATCTGGACTATACAACTACTTGAACTCGGGCGTTTCACAAGAATCACACACTTTCGAATTTTATCTGGTCAGTTATGTGACGAGTACCTCTGCAGCAGTAAAGAAAACAGGCACTCTGGTGAACTTCGTCCTTTGTCCAACGTGTATTTAACGTCCGTGTTAATTCGGAAGTTGCACCTGATATCATCTTCAGGGCATTACTGGTCGTTATGAGCTTTGTTTTCTTCCTAAAAAGAAGAAGAGTCATGAGAGTTCTGGGAAGATATGAAGGTCTATTTCAACATAAACAGAACTTCAGCTTTATATCGCTCCCACATACTTAAGTTTTCGTCCATTATGAAATTACTTCAAAAGGTAAAGCAATCCCGTTACAGGCTTGTACAGGTCCTGAGGGTTCCAGGAGGTTGAAGTTCCCAGATTTCAAGACAATTACCACATGAAGGTGGCAGGGTTGTCAGCCCTACCCGCTGGCCGCCTTTACCCCCCCCCCCCCCCAGGATATATTCCTTTTACTAATTTCTGTTAGAGGCTGAGTCGACCCCATGGCCATAGTGCGGCCGGAAGAATTATGTCAATGAAAAATTTCAGTGACACCATCGGGGAATCCAACCCGCGACCTTCCGACTTGTAGTGCAGCGCCTCAAGCAACTACGCTACCACGTGCCATGGGGGTAGGTAATGGAGACCAATTAAGATTGCAAAGGTAAGAAAGGGACTCAGAGTCCAAATTCTCTCCATAAAAATCATTTAGGCAATCACACACGTACCTTCTTCAGACTTCTTATCCCTATATTTTCGTGGGTTGACAAACTTTGTGAACAACTGACATAAAGATACAGGAACAAATGACTGACGCAGGAAATTTGCATGTCAGCAGCCGATGATCTTTTGACCCACCCGATATATAATAATGTATGGTATTTACAGGAAAAAGTGTAATCCTAATGGATTTACAGATCCATAATAGAGGACATAACTCATGACGTGTAGATGGATCTGCTTCGTGGGAAATTGCGTGCACGTAGATGACTTCATTTTTTCTCTCAGACACCTCAATGCTGGCGTATGTTACCACACTCAAGAAATCCTAGATGTCAGGCGCGGAGGTTCAAAGGGTCAATGATTAATGTCGCTAGAGTCTAAATATGGGGAGAACAGGGTGTGGCGTGCTGAACTTCACAGACAGGAACATGTGGGATATAGACGCCTGACGTTCTCGAAAATCCGACAGTGAAAAGAAAAATACGCAAGACACATATATTTCACAAGGTAATATGGTAGCTGAAAATGTCAAGACAAGTCTGCATGTAACAGCGCTTCTACTGCTTCGCACAGTTAAATTACCTTCCAAGTGTATGTTTATTTAGCGCTTCAATCACACCAACAGGTATAATATATACGTTTTTATCTAGGCCAAATATTGCCCCACGTATTAGGCAATTCAGTGAGAACGTGATGTAGATTGTGTTAAGATTCTGATTTTTAATGTACAGAAATTTAATTTTTCTTTTATTCTAAGTATTTATATTTTCTTGTACGCTCTTTTAAAAGTCCGAAAGGCGTTTGGAATTATGAATTTTGCATTAGCCACTCTTGGTTAAAAAATATATTTGCATTGCAGTTAAAGAGTTGCTTTTTTAAGTACTTGTAAAGATGGATCTGCATTTACTTAGCTTCAGTAATCTTAATATATAACATCCCAGCTGGTGTATTAATCACAAGTGTATGTTTATTTAGCTCCTCAATCACACCAAGAATTAAGATAAATATGTTTTTATCTTGGCGAGCTAAGATATTGGCAATGATGTGATTTAAGAACTATGTAAATACAAACTTGTGATAACACCAACTGCAATGTTCTAGATTAAGGTCAAATTATCCTAACCAACATGCGAATCATCTGTGTGCCTGTACATGCAGGTTATGGAGACGATACAAATCATCTTCGAACGTCGAGATAGTGTGAATCAATGTACTAAAAGGGAAAATTTTCATCCTTTAATAGGACAAGATGCAGAAGTCCAAGAAATAGGTGACTTTATGAGGGAAACTGTACAGAAACCCGGAACCTGACTGGTTGTGACTTTTTTGTTTTATTTTAGACATTCGGAGAGCCGCATGGCTCGAAACAGTAATGCCGAAAATAAAATAAATGAAACGTGTGGCAGTTGGAAGAAAACCACGAATAATATGATGAATACAGTACAACGGTACTGGAGTTATGCTAAAGAGAAACAAGAAAACGGAATAGAGAAATAAGAAAGCTAAAGAGAAAAAAGCGAGCGGAATGGAGAAATATGAAACAATTAGGAAACTACATGGAAGCAGGAAGATAAATTTCACTCCTGAATTTCTGAACGCACTTCAAAGCAACAGATGCGTGCTCAGACAGAAAGAGTTTTACGAAAAATCTGATTTTCGGTTAGTGATGAAGTACGAGGAGCTTGTAACGAGTAACACAGTTCGAGAGAAATGGCACAGACAGAAAACACCGGAGTTCTTCTATTTACCTAAGTCAACTAATAAGCAGCTGTCTCTCAATGCTTCTCAATATTAATTAGAAAGTAGTCAATAACCGTTTAGTGGAAAAGCTATATGGTTGTGTTTTTGATCCGGTAATTCGTTGGATCGAGAAGAGAAGAACCGCTGTGCCACTCAGTGCCAGGTCCACTGCAATTGTATAAATAGCAATCCGAGACACGTGACACGTTCACTTCGGTTACAAGAAGATGAAAACGGGGCGAATTAGAATCATTATTTGAAGCATAAACGGAGAGGAAAGTGCATTATCGTATTATTACAAAAAGGGCAGGAAGTGAAACACAGAGATAAATGGAAAAAGAAACACAGGGGAAGAAAGAAACAAAAGTAATAAATGGGAAAGCATATGCATTAAAAAGGGTATCACAAGCCCAATACTAATAATACACAAAAACACTTATCACCAGCAAATGCACAAAAGAGAGTTTTATCATCAATCGTAACACACTTCTACATGTTTCGACCCAGCAGGGTCGAAACATGTAGGAGTGTGTTACGATTGATGTTAAAACCCTCTTTGTGCATTTTTTGGTGATTAGTGTTCTTGTATAATACAGTGCACGGACATGGAACACATTAAATTAATAATATGCAGTTCAAGGCTGAACTAATTTAAAATACTTAGAGTACACGGTTTATTAACCAAGTTACGGGCATACAAGCTTGGCGATCAGGGGGAGTCAGCGGGCAACTTCGTCGTCCTCGACGTGAGAAGTCATTTTTTATACGCGTGGGATACGCGCACAGACGATGCTGTTTTAACACAAAAAGTAACTCACAGAATTGTCAAATACAATTCTGAATCCTTCATACACCGGTCTAGGCATTCTTTGATTATTAGTCTAAATTATATACAAAAACCTGTGAACGACAGGCCCGCATTATTCTTAAATAAATTATAAGACTGACGAATAAATAAATTTGTAATACGTAGGACTTTCTTGCAATACATAAAATTCTTATTTGCAAAACAAAGAGACACTCCAGACTCTCAAGAATAATATTTCCCCACTGAAATATTTTTTGTCCTTCACCGCCCAGGTGCTACAAAGTGATAGCTTGATGGATTAAACAGGGTGCCAAGAAAGGAAACTGCCAGGGACATCAATTGATTGTAACACCGGATACCGTCTTACAGCAGCAACAAAGCAACTGGCCGAAGATAACTGGCTAAAAGACATACAGTGTCACTTTCAGTTTCCATTTGTTACGTGCGTGAGTGTGATGAATACAGTCTTCTGGGACTTCACAGCACGCAGAATGACAGAAATTTGCAGACGTTTCGGAGAAACATACTACCTCCATCCTCGAGAACGACTAACGGTTGAGGATGAAGGCAGAAACATCAAGTTCCTCCGAAAAATCAACAAATTCGTACCAAATTATAGGGTGTCACATCCCAAACGAATGCACGTGTATGTGTGAGACAGGGAAGAAATTAGAATTATATTATGAAAATGTCCGTTATTAAATAGCGCACTTCTATGAATTTTTAGTGAAGTAGAAAGAAATATTAGACGATAATTGAAAATCCGCACCATTTTAATTAATCCGAAATCCTTTCACGCAACAAACACTAAACTGCAATTTGTAGCAAAACCATAAAATGACAATTCTATCTGTGAACAAAAAAACTGTAAAATATATACGGTACATAATTTACGTTTTTTCTATCGGAGAAAATACTAACAAACAAACGAGTACTAACCTCCGAAATAAGAAACAAAATGATACCAATTTTCAAATTAAATACTTGTAAAGTGAAAATTAGCAGGGCATGCCAAAAGTGTATTGAGTTAATGTCGAATTGTAGGGGCATTTCGAGGAATTAACAGTAACTACAATGTTGCATGACGTTCAGATTACAGAGGGCATGCACGGATGACATAATATCCGGCTCCGAACTCACATCAAAGCGAAGTGACTTCCTTCAAACCTACTCTGTCGATCAACATATTTCCGGCTTCCTTTCAACCTTCTTCTAGTTCCAAATGAACTGCGCCAAAAATTTAAAACTGCTTCCTCTGTAGGTCTAAACCTCGCTCTAAATAGCTAACTTAACATAAAGCTGCCCTTGTGCATAACGAATAATGTCAGCGTCACGGAATGACATGATGTGGGGGAGAGGACGTACGGCTCTACACATTCCTGGGCTCGGCATTAGGCCAGCACGACTGCACAGCTTCACAACTCCAGGAAAGCGTCCCCAATAACCATTGGCTAGAAGGCTGATTGAGCTGCAGAGCTGACACGGGCGTGGTGGAGAAAGAAACAAGAGAGTCACTGCACATATAACTCAATGGTGAGGCACGTTCGCCTAACCATTGTCGCCGTGGAAAACAACAAGTATTAAACATTACGAATGTTAGTCTGTAGCCTCAGTTACCCAGCACGCAAAGCGCATTCGCCGTATTAGTCATCTGTGGCCCGTCTGGTTCTACCATATTTTTCCACATTACCTCATAAACGACATTATTGGGGGAAAAAGTTATTGAAAGTAAAATGAGTATTTTGATTTTCTCTACAATTTTGTCTAAAATATTTCTCGTTCTAAGAAGAATTCAGAGAGATACTGTCATAAATGCACGTAGGTGTTCATGTAAAGTACTAGTTATTCTTGTCAGATTTTAACAAAATTTAAATTCTCTCGATAGATTTTCGAAAAACGCTCAAATATAAAATTTCATGAAAATCCGTACAGTGGCAGCCGAATCGTTCCATGCGGACGGACGGACGGACACACAGACAGACAGGCAGACAGACAGAAATAACGAAGCTAGTAGTTACTTTCCGCTATTTTGCGAACGCACGTAAAAAATCGTTTCGCTTCTTAGATTAACTGCTGGTTATTCATTCTACGTAGATTCTATCGTTTGTAGAGAAGTATTACTGACAGACGCTCCGATGGAATGGCAAATGAAATATGCACAGAAGAGGCGACGACAAAAGAGAAGTGACGGAAATGACGAATGACGTTATTTCGTGGAGTGGCTACGTAATTTATATGGTTTAACGTCGCTTACCACGTAAACCCTGAGAAATGCCGTACATTTACCTACAAAATTAGACTGCACATTAGACAAAGATCGAAAAGGCGTATGCAAGATAACGGACGCTCATTACTCGGCCTATTGCGGGTTACAGCGGCTGTTATGAAGATAAGGGCGAGGCAGGGAATGTGACGGAATTGTAGTTGTGCGTCTTTAAACAAACTGCGGTAGCGTGGCACTTAGCATATACGGGAAAAATAAAAGATGCAAACAGAGTACTGATCAGGAAATGTGAACTCCTAAGTATAAATGTGAGGATAATATTAAAATGGATCATGAAGGGAAAGGATATGAGGATGCCGACTAATAGCGTGTAGCTCTGCTACCGGTGAACGTCTGTTGTGAAAAGGGTTATGAACCTTCAAGGTCCATAAAATGTGAGGGGCTCCATGTATTAGCTGGGCTAATATTGCAGTCGTAAAAGACTACTTTTTTACCATGAACCTGCATCTACAAGCTTAGACCCACATACTAATATATGTGTACACATATTTAAATCGTATATATATATATATATATCGTATTTGTGTAAGTATTTTGTAATGTGTGGGTATATGGTATTTGTGTAGGTATACTGTACTTGAGTAGGTATATTTGTATTAGTGTAGGCACATTGTATTGTGTGAGTGAATTGCTAATACGTGTACTGTAATTTGTGCTGTTCCATTTATGTATGTGTTATTGTATTGTGGTGTCTCTACTGGTGAAAGACTGCTGCCACCGGGTGAAAACCCAATTGCAGTAAGAAGTAATAATAATTATAATTATAATTAAATGCACGCACACGCGCGCGCGCACACACACACACACACACCTTATATACATATATGGCAAACAATTTGATTCGCGGAAGTACAGGCACATTTATATTCTTTTTGCCAAAGCATCCAGACAGGTTACAGTACGTACCCTGCCTACCTGCCTGTAAATAACAGCAGCCCATCCCCAAGTTACGCAGATGTGTCGTAAAGCTGACCACCAGCTTCCATTTAATGGCTTGGTTAATGTGTGGAGCTTTACCTCCACTCCATTTCGTGGTCTTCAGACACCAACAAGCCTCCAAATTACGGGCAAATGTGACGTTCTTTCGTCATTTGAGGTTTCAGAGACAAAATTAGGCGTGTCTTTGGTATTCAGGCAGAAAGTAGAGCGTCCTGGCCGAAGCTGAGAGCAGTGCCAAACAACCGTTCGGATGCCTGTAGAGGAGGAACAGATACGAAGTGTTCGTGACGCAGCGGATGCTGTTCTCGTTAGAGTCCAGCGCGGGCAACGAGATTACGAGGAGAAGGTTGTTGAATATATTGTCGCCATTGACACACTTGCCACCGCCCGCTCAACCGCAGGACACCAATACTAACTAATGCAATGTAAGGTAATGTTAGAAGCAAAGTTGACTACAGGTTTACTTGAAAGACTTCACTGTTCGTTCTGACGTTGCATTTATAAACTTTCAGTTTCTGCTGATTACTTATCCTTGGGTTATTTATTTATTTAGTCGTTTATTTATTTATTTACTTATTTATTTATTTGTTTGTTTATTTATAGTCGATTCAAACAAACCGTCAGTAGCTTGAAGCGTATAGCGTCTATTTTAGGATGATTAGTGAATAACGAATTGTAAAGTATGGGGAACAAAGAGGTCGGTTTAATTGAAAGTAGGCTTACCAGTCCGTAATTTTCACGGAGGGACATCAGAAACCACGAATGACTTCTCTCAAGGTAGCAATGTGAAGAGGCGGGGTATGAACTAGGCACCTGCCCAGCAAGAAGCAGCAGTACCGCCCACTCAAGCACAAGGTTAGGTAATAATTGGTCTATTGACGACGTTGTTTTTATTGCATAGGTTAGGATCGCTGCGTGAGATGACATGATGACCATGCATATATTTTAAGACTGACGGCCGTGGAATATTCTGGGCTACTCTTCTGGTGTTTGCTGGAGACACTGAGGAAATTCATGAAAGATAACCGAAATAACTGGCATTATGTACAGCTCTAGTACTTCTGTTTCAAGTACTATTATCTGGATACTTAATTTACGTTGTTATGTAAGAATCACAAATTCCACCCTATTCTATTTATGCTGGGAATACAAATACTGACTTCTTTTGTAATTCAAACACCAGTTTGCTAGCGTACAGATTTATAAGGTACACGATGCATTTGTATTTTATTGCACAACATCAATTTACAAATTAAGCCGATCATGTAGAACATTAAAAACCTAAGTATTCAATAAAACAACGATCGAAATTTGGCCCAATTTTCTAGTAACAGAAACATAATACTGACCCTGAGCTCTACTTGGTCTGGTGATATATCCGTGGTGTTGATTCAGTCTTCCCTGACAATAGCCATAAAACCTGAATGGTGCAAAGGAAAACGGAAATTACTTATGACGCTTATCAGTAGATCCGGTATATGCAGCCAGGGGCCAAAATGAAAGCGATAATGTCGGTGCACAATATCACACATCGAAGTTGCGACGTATTCCAAGTAACTTATTATTTGAAGGAATTCCTTTAAGCTTAAATTTCTTCAGTGCCTGTCACTTATATTTCCCTTGTATGATATTAACATCATCTGCTTCTCCGCCTTCAAATTTATCATTAATATTTTTTCGAAGGAAAATCAGGATGTAATATATTGCATTCATATTAGCTTATTTTCCTCTAGCGAAATGTTAAATGCAATAATTCATTAACATTTTAAATCCCCCCCAAGCAGTAGCGATGTACATCAATAACATAAAAAGACAGAGAATCCTCTCCGTATGTGTAAATTAAGCCACGGCCTTTCCTATTATTAGAACATAAAATGTTACTATGAAGAAATGCACACAACTGAAAGTGCATAAAAGCTAAGACTGGGCTCAGATTGTAGTGTTTAGTACCTTCAAAAGCTACAAATCTGTCGCACTGATGACTAGCAGCAGCAGAGGAATCACAATAAACTTGCATCGCTGCAGCTTTGTCACTGCGAATCCACTAAACTGGAATTAAATCCAGGTCGGTGACGAGGTCACTAACCTCCCAATCAGTCATCTGTGAACCATTACGTCTGTCGTAGCAAGCCTCGTTTCGAGTACAAATTAAATTAAAACAACTTCAATACCTTTAAATATCAAACAAATGGTTCAAGGCAGTGACAGTCCTAGGTCTAATAACACCAGTGCCATTCAAGGCTTCTTGAATATGTGTATGTGGTAATTGTGTTTAAACGTCTGTTGCCTCGCATTATAATGACAGTTTTGGCGTATTAAAAATGATAAACCAATAACTGCAACTACAAATGTGGCCTGAAATGTGTCTGATATATCATATTTATACATACGTAAGACGAAAAATTATTCATAAAGTGGGTGGAGTGCTTCTGCAGAAACTGATACGTACTTGCAATCTGTCAGGTCATAAATTTACAAGTTAAGTCTATATGCCACTAAAATCCATTTGCAAATAAATATTGGGGTTACTACAGGCGCACAAATTCACATGACGACTAGAATAGTTACTCACGCATGTTTCCAAAATGGGAGAGCAGTGTATTTTCAGGCGGGGGGGGGCGCCCCCCCCAGATACGAAGCACATTTAGGCGTTATACGGGTCAGCCAGACATGAAGCGGAATGCTTCCTGCTGTTCCACATAACTCAGTTTACGTTAAACGAAGAACTTACAAAGCCCCAGCTTTACGAAACAGAGATCAAAGTCAGCAATCATATTTAAAACTGCCACCTTATATTTGGCTACAAACAGACTCCTGACGTTCCTAAAAATGTAAAATTATTTACAAGGGTCAGTTGACTTAATACTCCTAGAACTGAAAGAAATTCAAACATACACACTCGGTGGCAAAATATCAGTTAATTGACGTATTGTATGTCCAAAAAATTTACCTACTCCTTAGGCAAAGTGCGCAGAGATGTGACAATATGAAATCGAAAAACTGTTGGCTTAGTATCAGTACGATAAAACAGATCGCGTTTTGCAACGACTGAAATCTTCACGTTCTCCCATTGATTACACATAGTTAATACTTTAAAGTTCAGTGGTTACTACATGTACTACACTCTAAAGTTCAGTGGTTACTACATGTACTACACTCTAAAGTTCAGTGGTTACTACATGTACTACATGGTTTAACATTCCAGAACTACACACTCTGCCCACACAGTATATTTCTATAATCCCTATAACAAAGAGCGATCATTTTCCTACACAGGTCGTACAGCATTAGCCAGCTGGTTTTCCTAATGAAGGTAGAGTGCATTTACTGGGCAGTGGGCAGTACGAAATGTATCTCACATAATTAAGGTTAATCAGATCTGGTCATGAGCCCCAGCAGGGAACACCGTGCAGAGATGAAAGACTGTCAGTTACACAGTGACGTGGAAATACAGTCTTCAGAAGGTTAATATGATTGTGTTGCAGAATATGGGCAGTCTGCTGATTTTAACGACCAATACAGATAATACAGATAATACAGATAGCATTAATCTACAAAAAAATAACTCCAAATTAATACATGCCTTATGCTCTGCAAGTACCCTTTGTAACAGGTCAAGTATTTCATACGCATGATCTTTCAAATCTGATAAGAACTGCAATAGTTCATCGAATACTAGCGCACTTTGTATTATTATCAGATTTTTTTTAAAAAAATCTAACAGGACAGTGAAATTTTGCTGCTATACAATTTCCTTCGTAACGTAAAGATAAAGCTGCCCTTGTGCTTAATGCCATGGAGGTTTACGGCTTATGAGACGGTGGACATATAGCTCATTTTTGACGTCAGCTTCACTTCACGATCACCTACGCTCGAGGAAAAAGACGCCGATATCCGACATCTGTGAATAAGATGCTGGGCGAGCCACATAGCCTTTCTCGATGCTTTGGAGAGCAGAAGTATCCCTTTATCCTGCCAGAAGTCGAACTGTGATCCCTCAGACCCCCAGCGCGTAGCCTGGTCAGTATACGGAACAGGCTAGCCCTTGCCTGCAGCGATGTAAAGAAATACATGATTTGGAAAATCAACACAAAGCACGTCTCATGGCAAACGGAGTAAACAGATACCGGCAACGACATTCCTTCTCCCTTATTTGTTTCTTGCCGATAATGTATGGACTTGTGCGAGAACCGGTCGCAGAATATCTTATCGACGGACAAAATAACTGCAAACGCGTGCACCTACTGGACGACTCTTCGTTAAAGCAGTAGCTGAAGAGACGTTGTTTGTTATTACTCTCAAAGCTGGCTGCACTGTGTTTTATGTTCATATTAACAAATAAGCTACACTATGTCCAGCTAAGCAATAATAACAGTATCTTATTCTGACATGCACGTAACGGGAAAATGAACAGAGCTGATTTGTTAGTAGTTAGATTAAGGAATAAGTAATATTCTCAGCGTGAATACCGGAGGTTACAAAACCCCACTGCCATGCTCTTCCTAGGCCATCGCCCGGTTACCTTCACTTTGCCAGCTGATCATAAGCTTTGTAATCCCTGGACATCATGCAAAATCTCATTCGCAAATTAAGGAATAGGCATAATATGATTTTGCTGTAGATTATATTACGTTACCTCGATTTAAAATGACTTTCTATTTATTAATCCCTTTCACAATTGTTTTTAGTGACGCATTAAATGTTACGCTTTTACTGATGAAATGCACGGGTGTGTTCATTTGTATAACGAATGACCCAATAATATTTGTTTACAGGAAGTTTATCATTTCAGAGTCTCAAATCTTTTACTTTCGAATTTTTAAATCTCGGAATGGAGGCTGTCCTTATAGGATTTGATTCTGGCACTGATCTACACAGTCGATGACCCACACTCCCACTTAAAAATACGTTAATTTTGTATGAATGCAAGCATTTATTGAAAAATGAGTTTCAAGCCTTGGCTTCGAGAATCAGGTGAGAAGTTATTGCCACTTAAAGCTCATTGTAATAGCAAAAGAAAGTCCCCTTAATTTAGGCTACGTAAAACTGATAATATGAAAATTTCATAGGCACATTTCTACTAACGAAGTAAAAGCAGATGGCTTTAATGCAAAAGAATCAGAAGTAAAACTCTGTTGCACAGCACACACACAAAAGAAGTATGCTTGTTTAAGCATGATAGAAAAGAGTTATGTCAATATTGGGCCAAAAGTTTTGGAAAAAAATGTAAATATTTAACCCACAATTGTAAGTAGAATAATTCAAAAATTAGGAAAATATTTTCATTAAGACATTATACAAATATTATACCAATGCTGGTTAAACCAAGGGGGAAACACTGGTGAGGACTGTGCTAACGGTGACAGAAATGAAAAAGGAAAACCAGGATGCAGAACAGAAATTTAAAGCCCCTTTTTTTCCTTTTCGTTGGGAAAGGGGATACAGGCCCCCTGACATATTCCGGAAACTGAAGTCGATTACATAGAAGACAAGAGTACGTGCAAAGATACGAGAAATTATCGTCAAAGAATGGAAGAAGACAGGAAGGCGAAGATACGAGTTTACTATGCGTAGTTTATCGAAGGGCGTCAGTTAACTCAGTGCTATATATGGTAAAATAGTGGGACATAGTAAACAATTAACGGGAAAGGACATGGAAGGAAGCGGATAGGATCCGAGGAAAGTATTACTTCTGAATTTGCCTGGATGAAATTTGCAGGAACACGAAAATTTTAATCAGGATACGTGATGATATCAGGCTATCAAACCAGGTTTTCCCGCATCATGTGAGAGATGCAAACGTCTTGAGGCAACGTACTCGCTCTGAAGATGAGGTGCAAACATGAACCTACACGGAAAAGCCTGTGAGACGCCTGATACTTCGAAAGGAACCTTTGAGGACGGCACAGACACGACAGTGGCTGATCCGTGAAAACAGGGAGGGACCTTGCCTTCAGCCGTCAGAATGAAGAGTCCGCGTACAACCTAAAGCCTATAATAACACAGTGTCATAATGTTTCGCGTTAATCGATAAGGATGTCAGAACATGATTTAAATCAAAGGTAAATTTGTCCTTCAGCACACCATGAAGGTACATGGAGGAGCAGAATTTTACCTACACATACCTGCGACCATTTTTAATTTTAGCACAAAACAGAAGCGAGTGGTCAGCTTCGAGTCCCAGTCGCTAAACCCCGCACGGAAAGAACCCTCGATATCCACTGAATGGGAGTCCACATGGGCCCAAAGTTCAGTCATGCAGCCCGCAGCTTAGATATTATACCGCATATGATAGGCTTTACTTCAGTTGCTGAATTACAGCATGAATAAATTTGTACGTGGCTGCATACTCATTTGTGATGGTTGAACATTACTTTACGCTACTTTACTTCGCAACTTACCCTGAACCATCCGCATGTCTTAAGTCCAAGACGACCCTGAAATATTTGTGTAGGCCACACTTGCACGGACATGGGCGTATACAACAGGTTTTTATCAACGTATTCCCTATGAGCTCGAGCATTAGTGTACAGCGTACTTCACACATATAATTTCCCCAACCAGTAAAGAAATTACAACTGAAATCAACATGACAATATTTACAGCCCATAAAAACCCAGTGGCTAGAGGCATACTGATCATGCTACTAGTAAAGTAGGTGACAGTGTCCTGCAAATTACAATTAAACAGTATAAATATTACTGTTTGCTACTGTAAGCACAATTATTATATTACCAAAAACAATAACCTTAAATAGCAAGATATTAATGAATGTGGACAAAATGGTAAACATGGGTTTCCTAGGGGCAGATGTGACGAAAAAATGAAGGACTTTTTTTTTAAGAAATACTCAAGAACAATGTGATAATTTGTAGAGTATTCAGTGATTGAGAAAATAGGGGCGTGTGAGGCAATCAAGTGACGATGGTAATTAACCTTCTGCACCCATTAAAAGGTGAGGATTTATTGACTATCTGGGCGACCACCAAGCTTCTGAATGGCCCTGCTCAATCCGAGGAGCAGCTCAGTTGACACAGTATCGCCACACCTCAGATTTAGTAAGTGTATCTTTATATAGGTCAATTTTCTTCCAATGTCAAGTTTCTTAGTAACCATTCGGACACAAGGAACAGATTAAAAACAGAAAATTTAGGTCAAGAAAAATTTATGATGTTATACTCCAGTGTCCTGGGTAGTGATAACAAGAGGTTAAGAATCTCAGCAAGACTGATAAAAGTACTAGGATCAAAGTCCTGGTTTTACGATAAGTTGTATTCCTCCCAACAGTGAATTTAATCAGACATATTTCTTGTTATTAAATATGAGACTTTTGAGTGTTGATTAATCCTAAATACCATGCGATTTCTCAAACAATATTCTGAGAATACAAGAAGTTTTCGTTTTTTGTGAACCGCAAGCTGGTACTACGAAATGAAAGTACGTACATACATTTTGTGACAACGAACTAATCATTTCACTAACACAGCTCAAGACTAGGTAATCGTTACAAGCAGAGTTAATGAACACAAACAGTGAAAATACTGCCCAACACATCATGGTACCTTCTTACAAAATTCCGTGATGATTAATATTTCCATCTCACTGCATGACGAAGTTAGCTAAACTTCCGTGAATGGAAGTTTTAATTAGTTCCTTCGTTTAGCAAACTTCCGTCAGTACACGAACCTTGAGAAGCCTCACGGTTGCTTGGAACTCCGTGCGGACCTACCGAAGCGCGATTAATTTTGTTGAGGGCTGTTAAGTGGCAGGCATGTCTACTTCCTTAACGGCCTAAAATCCCAGTGATAACACGTGCCACCTAACCATGACGTCAAAAATCAATGTATTTCGCCACACTGTATTTACGTTTCGTACGATTCTCACAATCCCAGTGGCCGTGCGTTCTAAAGCATAGGTCTGCTGGGATCGTGGGTTCGAATCCCTCCTGGGGCATGGATGTTTTTCTCTTGTACAGTGTTTGTGTTGTCAGGTAGAGGTCTCTGCGACGGCCGATCCCTCGTCCAGGGGAGTCCTACCAACTGTTGTGTGTGTCTGAGTGTGATCAAGTGAAAATAAAAACCCTCTACACCTACCGTGAAGAAGTAGGTAGAAGAGGGAAGGACTACGAAACGAAACGACTCTCACAATACTCATTATTTCCCCACACAGCAGGTGTTCATAACGGACACAGACTGTTTTTTTTTTCGATGAGGGAGAAAGAGAATATTTCTATACGAACCAGATGCATGTCAATCTTTAGTTATAATTTGCATTTTCAGTGCATTTTATGTGCAATTTCTGCAAATTAAATTATTTTAAAGCAAAAGCACACGCGTAGGGTTGCTGGCTAAAAGTCAGCTTCCGGACGGTTCTACGACCGACCGTCTTGACGCAGGTTTTCTTGTTTTTCCCTCTGTCTTGAAACAAATTTTGCAGCCCTTCCTTTTTTACAGCCATCCAATTTTATCCCTTTGTTTAAAGAACAGCACGGTGTTTAAAAGAAATTATCCACTTTAGTTGTAACCAGTAAATCAAAATTCCGCACCTCTTCTTTCAAGGTGCTAATTTCTATCATGCTAACTTTTTCATTTCCGTACTGCCATCAGAAAGACAAACGGTCCAATACCAGGTATCCTCTAAAAAAATAGGCCTCCTTCTCCCCCCAACCCCGAAATGAATCCTCTCACTTCCTCCTTACTATTCCCTCCCATTTACTCGTCTACAATTTCTTGCGACATCCCTCCCGCGCCCCCTTCAGTTAATCAGTCTCCAAGGGCTTCATGTTGACCTTACTTTCAACTAAAAAAAAAACCGGTACAACAAACGAGGCTCAGAAAACCGTTTTATGGGGCGGACACAACCCTTACTTCTGGGGTGGATGAACTGCTACCTAGCCAAGAGACTGAGTAAACTGGAACAGATGCAGGGCTGTGGGCTTTGCTTTCGGGACGTATCTTGGTGAAACCTCGATCGTGCCATCGGATATTCTGAATAAGGTTTTCAATTATTTTAGTCAAGTCTTTGAAGGCGAATGGCTTAATAGTTGCGTCAAACGGGGCATCGTGGCTTCATTTCAGTTTTTCTAAACCTCGTCTCTATCCACTCGACTCTATACTTCACATCCCTGAAGTTACAGACTGTCAGCAAGTAAAATGAGCCAATTCAAACAATGTTGTAATCGCAGTATAATCCTTAGAGCTGACGTGCAGGAAAATCCTCTACTGCAAGTCGCTTACATTTAAACAGGCCTTACATTCATATGTCTTAGATGTGATTTGTTTTTGATATGTTGAGAGTTCCTTGTCTCTGGTGCAGTTGAGTCATTACAAACTCGCTAACTAATAAACGAACAAAACAACATAGCATTTTTTCGTCGATCTTCGCAGAACGCGCGCGTAGGTTGTAGTCTTGAGAACAGCAAGTAACACGTACGTTAAATTTGGTAGGTATTAATTTCCTATAAACACGTAATAGCCTAGCACAAAGGAGTCAAACACAGTCCACTTTTCTGCTTTGCCGCAGAAATAAGGTAGTGAAAACAGTTATTTTTTAAGCCCTTTGACAGGTCATATTCCTGAGTCACTCATCCCCGACTAACCCACATACACAAAGCATATGTGCCGTTTCACTGTGTTCTAACATTTGCCGAAAAATGATCATATCCCACTATTAAAATTGCTATACTTATTTTAGCATCATTTTTAAACAATATCCACTCTACCAAGACAACTACGCATAGCATTCACCAGCCGTCCACACGCCAGACACAAACTCGTCTCTTACCTGAAGTGGTAGCTCCTTTGTCATAAAACATGTTAGAACCTGCTCAAACATTTGTACACAGCGCGGCAGACACGATTAGGGCGGAACGGCTGCAGTTTCATCCACACCAGTAGTCATTCAAAACAACACACCATCCACCTTCCGCTGCACTCCGGCACACACTGCCTCGGTCACAACGCCATGTACGGATTACACGGGCAAAGGAGAGAGTACGCATGCGCCCAACAGGCTGCCACACCACCCACGATACCGAGTTGCTTAACGTCGTTTCCACGATATTGTTGTTAATGAAGCTTTCAAAACTCCGATCTTACAAAGACAGTTGGCACCATCACAAGCCATACGAATGGTTTCTCCTTAACCTTTTAAAGCCTAGCGGTAACTTTACATACCACCAGGTTTAACATTAAAAAATTCTACGTGGTGCCCACATTGCGTTCGAACAAACAGCAAATTTTGCCTTATAAAACATTAAGAGATTGGTTTTTATACCCTAAGTGGAGAGTGTTTACAGCGCGGTACGCAATGAGTCCTTATATAAAACAGATACGCTTCGTCTTTAAAGGGTTAAAGGGTGTATTTACGAGTAGACATATGAAGGAAATTAATTTCTACAGCTCTTTAAAACTCTTTGAGGATTCAGGAGATGACGGATAGGGAACTGCATCAGTAGCGTATTAACAGGCCACAGAAAGTGTCAAATGCAGCTGATTTTAATATCTTCTTTGGACCACGCAAACGGGAAGTGCCACATCCGTAACTATGGTACAAATTACGTTTTCTTTGTTCGTATAAAAACTCTGTATTATAAACTCGGGGGATGAAAATATAGGAAGGTATATGTCCTGGATATGTATCTGCCCATGCCTGTGATTTCTATGTCGGCATGTTGCAAATGTGGCAACTTTAGGTCCTCGCTCTTCTGGGAAATTATGTAGCACTGGTTGGTATTTGGTCACCGACATTTCGTGACATCCTCTCTGTCCCACCATCAAGGGTCAAAGAAGTCTTCTTTGACTGCTTGATCCTCGAAGACGGTGCCGATAGTCCTTCCCGCAACGTAGGTAACTGCAAACGAAATTTTGTAACATACAGAACAGCAAAGACCTCAACGACGCCTAAGCGGAAAGCCTGAACTGTTGCTTACCAGATGTACTTATTATTCTTCCTTTATTTAGCAACATTTTCAGTAGCACAGTTCATATACCGTCGCTAAGGCCTTCCGTCCGCATAATTAATCAGTAATAATTATGTACGGGGACTGCAGGAAAGTGCATAACAAGAAACTCAGTGACTTATATGTTTCATCTAATATTGCTATGATGGCTGAAAAATGAGGTATTGCATGGTTAAGAAAGATAGCTTTATAAAACAAACGTTACTTACATTCAAACTTTTCTGTTGGAAAACACTCAAGGAAAGATAAAAATGTGGAGGCTTTGAAGTGGAAAGGAGGATAATATTAAAATGGGACAGGTGAGGACCACCTTGATCTCGGTTAGGATAAACTCTAACGATAAGATTTTTAAGCAATGTGATGAGCCTTACTTTTGTAAAGAGCAGGAAATTCCTTGACTGACTGAGTTATTACCACAATTACGGAAGTGTTTCTACAACCTGCAATGATATTTGATCATTAAATTCTTAGATTGGATTGAGCCAAATATCGGAGAAAATGGGCGATAATGATACTTGTTATAAATTTATGTCGGCTATTCAACTTGGACGACAACACAGCGAGTGCCCAAATGGGAGCACAAGAATACTTGGGCAGCACTGTGTCATCATTCATCCCCAACTCTTCTTAACATGACAAAAGACATTGGAGATAAGATCCCTTGTAGAACAACCAGTCCACTAGCAGTCAATACATCAACCATCTTATGCGCTTAATAAAATACATTCAGAAGAAAGCATAAAACTCCTACATGTTTCGGCACCGCGGTGCCGAAACGTGGCACCGGTGCCGAAACATGTAGAAGTTTTATGATTTCTTCTGAATGTATTTTTTAAGTGCATAAGTTGGTTGATGTATTAATTATAAGAATATGTACAGCATGAATAACATGAAACCTGCAGTCAAGTTTTCAGCCAAGTTCTCATTTGCAATGCCAGGTAGCTCCACCGGCAAATCTAGAATAAATTTCAGCTGCCAGGTGTTAGGTTTGCTGGTAGATGAATGAAGGAGCGTAGCATAGAATACGCGAATATGAGACCAAGAAATCATCTATTGATGTAAGCACAGAGTTTGCTGTATGAACCACCTGCCTTATCATAAAAGAATTCTGAGTTTTGCACGCATAATTGATTTATTCGTTTCGTATACTCAGAATAAACGATGATGACTTCCATAAATAATTATTCTTTGTAATATATATCATTGTGTTTTCAGTGAAGAAGAAACTCGCCTTTTAAGCACTGTAAGGATGAACATACGTTTTAAGTGGTCAAGCGAGTTTGAATATTGCGTATTTATGGAAGGTTTACAGATATTACATGGCAATACAGAGATAACCAGAACGGCGTGGAAATCAATAAAGCAGATAAATCCTCGATTATCTGACAGTTAACTTCTTAAAGAAGATGTTGCTGCATGGAATCAAACAGACATACAGGGATGAGAAACGCACACAAAATACTTGAAGTGAAAGAAACACATGGGAAAAAAAACTTAAACGGAGAAGTAAAAGCAAATATGGTGTGAGGTTACGAAATTATTTCATCTGGTACAAACTAATGTGAAATGACAGGCTTCTTCAAGTAGGACATGAAATTTCTGACAGAATAAAGAGCAATAAACTTATTTATTAAACGAGTGACTATCAGCGTCGTAATCAGGACTGTTTCCCACATAATTAGTTTACGTTATTTATTGCATTTCAAATTTAATAGGTGTAGACATACCACCCACGTTCCTAACTCTTATTCCACATGTCAGTAGGACTGCGGAATTTAAGCTGTGCAGCAGTTGGTAGACCTGCAGGAGTAACATTCTGGAAACTAATTAAATTATGTCGCCACTACATCCCAATACGGGCATATGCAGTCACGCCTTCATTGATAATCATCCTGCTATTGAAAGTTAAAAGACGCATGCATTTTATTCATTATCGTCAGCGAAACCAAGAAAGAGGAATTTCTTTACTCCTTATATTTAAATTAAGAAATACCTCAGTTTATAGTCTGTGGCACTCGGCCCACAATGAAGACAGAGTTGGCAGCCTCTCCGTTGAAACTGTAACAAAGTATTTATGGAGCCGCAGTCACTTCTGCAGCGCGGAGGAATGTGTGTGTGAGTGGGCGAAGAAGTGTCTAGGTCAGGGATGCGTAACTCCAAAATGGACGCGGGCCAGAAGCCAAGAAGACCTAATTAATTTCTTCTATTTTGTATAAATTATAAGGTGATTTAAAGCACGTTCCAAAATTTTGTAGAGGCAAGAACTCAGAAAGTTGCTTATTTTTCAGGCGTACGTTGCTGCTTATCCACAGCGACTGACGGTCAGCCAGACACAATTTCCATGCAACAAAAATCCAAGAAACAAACGCCACAAATTATTGTAAAATTGTTATGGTTTTGTGGATAATTAGAGAGACGCTGCATCTAAAGCCATTTCTACCGATGTCTAAGATGAACGCGAAAAGTCTACCTCAATATGAGATATTTCGTTTCTTCACAGTTGTAATTTCAATGGTTAATTATTAGGATGCAGTTCTTCTACATAAAATCAGCAATAAAAGCAAGAACATTTCGGAAATAAAGCCTGTAGTATATGCAAGATAAATTGTAAAACTTTGTTTGTGATAAAAATTACAAACGTCATCATAGCGCGCAAATATATTAGTGTGAAGCAAGTAGACTGTGCTTCGTGTTCAGGGGGTTTGGTTTCGACACTCGTTCCGGTGACCTAACATTCTGATTAAAGATTTTCCTCTCCTCCTTGAACTAATCATTGAAAGTTGCACAGCACTTGAAAAGAAGCACCCGCCTTCTGTAACTTCTTCATTCATTATCACGTTATTATTCAGTGCCACTTCATTTAAGCATTTCAATAATCATCAGTAAATAAACGAAAAAAATGGAGGCTTCAATTCGAGATTATGCAATATGAAATATAAATTTAGGGAAATTTATAATGATGTTCTCCTTACTTGACGGTTTATTGCACTGTAACCTAAGTTTCTAGTGCGCCACACCCTAAATATTTGTAATACATAAATCAATACGTGTAAAATATGAAGTATGCTCAACAATTTTCATTAACATTCCAGTCTTCTGACATATGACGTCGTGTGTGGTAGCAACATTTCAGAGAAACAGGCTGACTCCTTCTTCAAGATAGACACAGATGAGAGGTAAACTTCTTGGACAGCCCTCGATTTTGAGTCAGCAAGCTCCTCCGAAATTTTGGCAGCTATATATGTCAGTCCACACGGTGTAACATCACAGAAGACTTTAACTTGCCAACCAAATATAACCAACGTCTGTTCTTTTTACTGTCGTCAAACACATCACGCAAAACAAGAAAATTTTGGAACCATAGATCCATTTCTTCTCAGATGATAATTTTGCAGATAGTAGCTAAGGGAGATGGGGATGAAATCTGGATTCACGTTCTCACCGGTGTCACCAGCACGTGTGTCAGCTACTGGAACTGCCAACCGTGTCCCTACATAACCTCTCCAACTTTCACCACTGTGTGACCCAACCCGCTTGCAATGTCTCGTAAAGGATTTCCATGCCAGGTCGTCAAACACAAGTAAGGAATAGACTTATCTCTTACAGCCATGTGTTGGCACGAACAGAGGTGTCACACACAATAGAACTGGTTTCTTTATTCGCTTCACTCTGACACCTGCAATTCTGACAAGCACACTTAAAGTGACATGGTCACCATCACCGGGCACTTACTACAAAGGTGTAAGGCTGAGCTGCAAGACCTAATTCCCATTGAATGTGGTGGTCAGGCCCCTTCATCTACACAATGTTCCACTAATCCAGTTACCTTGAAAGCGCTTTGCAGGAAACTATATATCAACTCATTTGAAGAATTAACCGGTAATTCGTGCAAATTTATCCCTGTTCACACCACGACAGCGTACAGGGGAAGCAGAGTAATAGCTCCACTCATTCTTAACCTTGGATCTGGATGGAGAAAAGTATATATCTTTACGTTCCGCTCTCTTTACCTGTTGAAAAGTGACCCTGACACCCACTCAATAAGAGGATGCGTAAACACCAACCCAAATTTGGACCTTTCGCAGAAGAGAAAAATTTTTCTTGCCACTACCGAGGATCAAGCTTCAGACCGTCCAGCGAATAGCCTAATCATTATACAGACTGCACACCCATAATAACTCTGTTTTGTCTAAACTGGAACTAAATTTTGTTTCAGACTTTGGTGAAAACAAACACGCGCATATATACAATAAATTAGTGTTTTATAAACAATCGAGAAAGCTTAGCCAGATAAGTTTCAGCACTTTACTGGCAAGGTGTTAGTGACTAATGTGCTCACCAGTGGGTTAGCCAGTCCATATGAAGCCTTGTTACAAAGAAAATAATGACGAGGCCTGAATGTGAAGGAACTAAGAGGAGAACTTGTCAAGTATAAAGCGAAGCATGAAGGCTTACATTTATACATTTTAGGCTGTGCTTTCCTAAAACTACCTACACCATAACAGTGCACAATGGACGTTCACATTCCTACTGACCGTCTAGTCAGTCTTCCTTCCAACGTGTTATATAACGCATACTACCTGCCCATCACCTCACGTATGACGTATGTAAAAACGTCACTGAGCTATGTGTTGCGTATTCTTCACAGTCGCACTTCCATGTCGAGTACACACTTAAGTCTACTTATGGAACTGAAGAATTAAAAATGTATTTGCATTATATGCTTGTCAATATATTTTGAGCTTTGTACCTAAGCACGTGTTCTGGGCTGGTGGTTTAAGGCTACTGGCTGCTAGATATGTGGCTGCACGTAGCCCAGATGTCGGGCTGCTGAAAGAATTACTTTCGACATGCAAATAGAAAGGCCTGTATGTCTTCAAGTTAACGTTCCGATTTTTTATATTTAAGAGAAAAACAGTTTAGGTGTTTGGCTGATTAACCCTTTAAATACGAAACGCATTCTGTCTAATATAAAGACTCAGGGCGTACCGCGCAGTAAACACTCTCCACCTCAGTTTAAAAAACCAATCATTTGATGACGTGTAAGGTAAAAGTTGCAGATTGTTCCCAGATAAGTACAAGACACATAAACGCAATATGAGTACTATGGAGAATTGATTAGTGTTAAGCCTGGTGGTACGTAAAGTTACCGCTAGGCTTTAAAAAGTCAAAGTGAATAGTCTCAGCGTCAAATTTAGCGAAAGCCCTTTGACAGTTTCTCTAGTTCTGACAGGAGGACAGGGTCCTGATAATAGCATCCGACACAAAGGAGTGTCAAGGACACCACCTAATCAGGTATTGTGTCTCCTTTCTTAAAATTATTAAAGTATTTTAGAATTCTAATGTTTTAATTATTTTAAGAAGGGAGACACAATACCTGATTAGGTGGTGTCCTTGATAATTCTTTGTTCTGAATAATTCCTTGATGATGTCACCCCCGTGCCGAAACATGTATGAGTTTTATAATTGCTTCAAATGTATTTTATTAAGTGCATAAGTTAGTTGACATATTGATTGTAAGAATATGCGCGGTGTGAATGACATGAAAAAATTACAAATTTTACGAGGTAAAAGTAATAGCACTCTCAAAATAACTAAAATGTCTCTCAGAAAAATAAAGAGCTACATTAAATAAATCAATGAAGTATTTTGTCTTTAGTTGTAACTTAAATGTTAAAGCGCATGATTTTTGTCCCATCCCGATACATTTGTTTCTTTTGACTGAGAGGTGAAATGTGTTGAATTGCCATCCTGCCAGTTAATTTGGAAGCAGGTTACTTTGCCTTACAACCCGCGTGTTACATAGAAGCGCTAAACACAATTCATTGTTTCAGAAGGCTGAATGAGAAAGCCAGGAAACCTTGGATATTGAGCAATAGACCAGAACTGTGAAGAGGAGGCGTTGTCCCCTCAGCGTATTTGGTCCAATGAGCTCCACTGATCCTGAAAGAACATAGCACTCACTCTCAATTATCTGTGTTCATTAGATGTGACGATTTCAGACGCACATTTCGTTCAGAGATTAGTTTTCCTGTAAGCTTCTACATTAGAAAGTTTTACGTCCCATGACCACACCTCTAAATAAGTTTGAAATTTTTAATATCAATCAGTCATTTCTTTTCTTTTTGCGCTAGAAACTAGTAAAATGAAACACCAAGTATGTCTATCTTTTGAAAATGCAAATATATGTAAAAGAATTACTTCATACACCACACGAAAAAGACAAAATCTGCCTAAGAAATTTGTTAGATACACTTATTAAACGCGTGATATTTCTAACATATCTACGAGTTTCCTGCCAGGATTTCGTAGAACACGATAAATAAATTAGCGTTTTCGTGATAAGTAGCTATAAAATGCTTGCAATTTACAGCGGGCGCCATATACATACGAAAGGAAATAAGAGGACTGGATTAAAGCATGAACTTCTACCTTGTGCATTCACATCAGCACACAGTCTAGCCCAGACTATTGTCTTTGTACGTGTGAGACCCCTAACGAACAATCAGCAATATCCTTATAAAACGTCACCATATTTTCAACCAAACCTTCCAAATAACATCACACCCAGACGCAACCCTAACGATTACAGCTTCTCGGATATGAGGAGGAAGTGGGTTAATGCAGAAGAAATTAATATGTGTTTTGTAATTGACTGAGAAGGGTTAAAAATTCTTTATGATTTTTTTAATATTCTATGTTGTATTTAGTCCTTTTGTGGTTACAAGTCTGCATGGGGAGAAATTTTAAAATTTTACTTGACTTGGTCGAGCCCGAGAAACATTCGGCGCTACCCAGAAATTTATTTCAAAATACGTTACCATAACTATGCCGATGTTGGAATCGCTTTTATACTAACCGGAATGAAATTCGAAACCTTTTCAACGTGTTGCGACTCTCATGTTTTTCATATAGCCTATGTTCTCTCAGTGCACGAAGGTCAGTAACCTTGGGATGAATTACGTAACCAGGCGCTGATATCATTTTGCCGCTTTAGGAAGTGTACATATATATGTATTTGACGCCAAACGTGTAATTTGCCATCTCGAAATGTAGGCCTGTCTGGTGGAAAATACTAACAATGTCAGCAAGATTCCAGGTTGCTATCCAAAAACACAAAGATTAGGGTATAGAGAACTATAATTTTACCTGTTGTTCTGTATGGATGCGAAATTTGGTCTCTCACACTGAGGGAGGAACAAAGACTGAGGGTGTTCGAGAATAGGGTGCTGAGGAGGATATTTGGGCCTAAGAGGGACGAGGCGACAGGGGATTGGAGAAGACTACATAACGAGGAACTTAATGACCTGTACTCATCGCCAAATATTATTCGGGTAATCAAATCGAGAAGACTGAGATGGGCGGGGCATGTGGCACGTATGGGGGAGGAGAGAGATGCATACCGGATTTTGGTGGGGAGACCCGAGGGAAGGCGACCACTTGGGAGACCCAGGCGTAGATGGGAGGATAATATTAAGATGGATATTCGGGAAGTGGGATGGGAGGACATGAACTGGATTGAGCTGGCTCAGGATAGGGACAGGTGGCGGGCTCTTGTGAATGCGGTAATGAACCTTCGGGTTCCATAAAATGCGGGGAATTTCTTGACTAGCTGAGAAACTGTTAGCTTCTCAAGAAGGCCTCTGCTCCATGGAGTTAGTTAGTTAGTTAGTTAGTTAGTTAGTTAGTTAGTTAGTTAGTTAGTTAGTTAGTTAGTTAGCAAGAAAATCAAAGATGATTCCTTTACCGAGGCTTAACAAACGCGTTCCCTCAAGCTCTTTCTTTAATTCAGGTCTTAACTTAACACATGACGTGCACGTGCAGTCCCATCGTAAGTTGCAGGCCAATTCGCATTGCGCAAGTGACGTCACTGCTCTTTATGCTATTTGTTAACTTTCTTACCTTCACGAGCATAAGAAGAATGTGACAACAAACAGGTTTCCTTTGCGGGAAAAGAATATCCTGAGAAAGCTAGATATATTTTATACAACTCTTGATTGCTATTGTTTGAACCAGGTCCGAACCCGACCTGAACCAGAAAGTTATGTGTGGGCTATCACCAGGCCCGGGTGCTTTCACACCAACATACGTGGGCACCGCAGATTTCTCGATCATAAAGCACACTCTCCATTCCCGGTTCTAGAGAATTCATCAGCTTCCTGTCTCAAAATTAGCATTCTTTCAGTACGGTTAAATAAGTTATAAAACATAACGCCTATCTATGTTAAGCTGGACGCAATTTACTTTTCGATAACTGCAGTTTAGACACAGGCCTGCGTGTCAGGTTTGTTCATTGTATCTTAGATATTTGTGGGCGCTTTCCAACTACAAGTTACGGGTAGAATTCTAATTACAATTTATGAGAGGGGAGTGGCTAGTTTAAAGGAACTATGTCGTCGTTGATAGAAGACAGGGAAAAAATCGCAAAACGTCTAAGTAAGTACAGCCTTTTCTCCGCCCTATATGTATTTAAGACTGCACCATTTTTTTTTAAGTGGTGAAGGGCCCCGCAGCAGACGCTACGGACGCACTGCAGCCATGAGGCTTATTGTGCGGCCTTATGATGAAGATGATGATTATTTTTTGTCCTTTTCCTAGTAATGGAGCACTGGTGGAATGAAATTGACAGGGGAAAACCGAAGAACTCGGGGAAAAACCTGTCCCAGTGCCACTTTGTCCACCACAAATCCCACATTGACTGACCCGTGATCGAACCCGTGCCTCCGCGGTGGGAGGCCGGCGGCCAACCGCCTGAGCCATGGCACGGCCTAAGCCTGCACCATTACTTGAACAAAAAAGTAAATTTTCGTTGTCGATTTCTCCAAACCTTCATTGTTGTTTTTTGTGTATTCCCGGTAGTACTCATTCGATAATACTTCGGTTTGTTTGGAAGAAGAATTTAAAGCTATCTTCCTAGATGGGCTCTTACAATAGCAGGTTCTATTACAGGCAAGCATGTCGCTTGTTTGTCCAACCACATTTGTATCTGCCGCTAGGGGGGAGGTGTGTCTGACAGAACAATAGCCACGCCGGTCCACTCACACACAAAAAAAAACAGTAAACATTAAGGGTGAATACATTTACAACGTAACCCAAAGGTACTCTCGCACTCAAAACTTTAAATATTAATTATTTAATCTGTTGAGACTTGTTATAAACAGGACTGGTGCAGCACACGTGGTACCTCCCAGGGCAGTGGTTCTCAGACAGCGTACCGCTAGCTTTTACCAATTGTCTTGTAAGGATTATAATATAAGAATTATTACATTGAACAAAATACGAAATTAAAATATTTTACAAAACTCACTCATGTAATTAATAACGGCAGCGCAACTTAGATAAAGTCTTTGCTAAGCTGAGAGGCGCCATTGTACACGGTTTTGAGAGTGTTTTAAGGTTTTCAAATTGATACATGCATAAAAGCTACAAAATTTTTCTGCTCTGCAATTATGTTATATTTCCACGCAAGAAAAGCATTATTTAAAAGTAGGTGTATTTTTATTATACCTTTCATTCCCCATTCTAATTCTAGTGTCCGCTAAAATAGCTCAAGGTATCGCGTAAAAATTAGTCGAGGACAGCCCTAGAGCAAATCGCTTCGTGCTTAGTCTGAAACCCTTTAAAGCACTGCTAAATCTGAGAGGTAACCTGGCGTGAGAAAGAAACCTAGACCAAAAATACGGAAAGATCCAAGTAAAGAAACATTTTCTACGCAATTTTAAACTTCGACACTACGTAGCGGACAGTTTCAGGTTCGGGTGCTTATATCTACCCAAATACACTAGCGGTACAGACTGGATTAGAGGTTCAGTTGCCCTGAAGCAAGAAGACACGTGATACAGAAACAGAACCTTGGCCTTCTGATCACAGCCAGTCACTTTACTTACTGTCAGTTATAGAGTCAATGTTGTCTGATTGGTTTCAATTTCATCTCATATGCAAATCATTGTTGATGATGATGGCGATGATGACGACGACAACGACATTGCTGCTGATGACGATGATTATGATGGTAGTGGTGGTAGTGGTGGTGGTGGTGGTGGTGGTGGTGGTGGTGGTGGTGG
>BLKM01012032.1:2178876-2233876 GCA_013340265.1 Coptotermes formosanus
GTGTACGTATGTAGGCCTATATGTGTGTGTGTGTGTACGTATGTAGGTCTATATGTGTGTGTACGTATGTAGGCCTATGTGTGTGTGTGTGTGTACGTATGTAGGCCTATATGTGTGTGTGTGTGTACGTATGTAGGCCTATATATGTGTATGTGTGTGTGTACGTATGTAGGCCTATATATGTGTATGTGTGTGTGTGTACGTATGTAGGCCTATATATATGTATGGTGTGTGTGTGTACGTATGTAGGCCTATATATGTGTATGTGTGTGTGTGTGTACGTATGTAGGCCTATATATGTGTACGTGTGTGTATGTATGTACGTATGTATGCCCCGAGGCAGAGGGCGGTGGAGTAGCCGTGACGCAATGAGGCCGAGTACAATCTTACACAGACTTTCGGCGCCGTCAATACCTCGTGCCAGAACGTACGACGTCCTAGGAGCTGACTGCTGGCGTCCAAGTGTGACGAGTGCCGCGAATGTCTGTGCCCTGGGTCAGAGGGTCGGATGTAGAAAGGCGAGGAATTTAGAAACTTCATCAAGTTTCTAACTACCTAAGGTTTTGAGAAGCATATAGAAGGACACGCCTTCAGACCGGACGATCGATCGCTACGCCGCGGCCTCAATCTCGCGCTACACGCAGGGAAGCAAACGGCCGCCAGGTGTCTCAGGTAAGGCGTGAAACTTCTCGGTAGCAGCACGCGCCAATGCCACAGTGGCGATAAATCCCCTATACGACACAGGGCCCGCCATACAGTGTCAATACTTTGCCAAAACAACTGTCCGTCCACACGGAGGAGAGGCAAGATTTCGGAAAGGAGGGGAGGCCGCCCCCCCCGCGGCCGGAGGAATGGAATTTTTTGAAAGAGACTTTCCTACAGCACGTTTTTCGAAAATGAGTTTCTTGAACCGTAGCTTTCCCAAAAGCTAAATTTACGCAGCAAATTCTTCGAAATAAATTTCTTACACCTACATCTTTTTTGAAATGGTTAAAAATGTGAAACACGTGAATTATTAAGCAGTTATTTCCAGCTGGTATACACCTGTTTCAATATACATACATATATATATTCTATTAACAATTTATGAAAGTAGTTTTTGAATTTTGAATGGCATAGATTTTATGATCATAAATTGCGTCAGAAATCTTGTAACACCCAGCAAGAATGCGGATGTCAGATTTCGTCCACGGTTGATCCTTTATCCTTCGGGGGCGAAAAAGGTCATATCCGTTTTCGTCCGCGACTAGCAGGTATATCATCCCTTCTCGTCCACGGACATGTCAGTTTTCGTCTACGGTCAATTTCGTACCCTTAGTGAGGAAAAAGGTCATATCCGTTTTCGTTCACTACCAATAGGTCTGCGGTTTATAACTCGTAAATGATCAAATTATCACTCATGACTGTTTTCGCTTTGAAGATCCCACTTAAACTGGTCCAAATAGAAAGACAAATATGTCGCTTATAACAGATTAGGTTGGTCTTTGCGAGGGAGCACAGAAGTATTGCCAGGACCGGTACCCAAAATCAAAGGCAACTTGGAATATTGGGGTCGTGAAGGTCACAGAAAGCAAACCCTCATGCAAGCTGGGAAGAGGAAAGTAATAAACACTCGTGATAAAAAGATTATTCCAAGCAGGTGCACACCCAGAACTTTTCCTTGGGTGGCTGAACTTGAGGCTAAATGTTATTTATGTTTTATTTTGAAAATTATGTTATAAAAATGATATAAGTACAACATAACGCTGTCTGCAACTGAATTTATATACATACGAATATAACTACATATTCCATGACTCAATCACAGTGTCCTATCTTCTTGTCTTTTCAATTTTATTAATTTATTTTTCAAAATTCTCATGTAGTAGTCATCAGCCGATTTCAGTGGCTGATTTCGGCTGAAGGGGAAACCACGTAAAACTTTTGACATTATAATACCTACAGAAAGTATTTTTTAAGTTTTGGTTTTGGGGATTTAGGGGGGTGCGCCCCTGATTCCAAGTGGCGCATTTCAATACCGCATGTGCCTGTACAGACCAGGTAGATTCTTGGTTAGGTTCTCACGTGGATATCACATGTACGTGTTTCAGCTGCGAACAGATAGTATTTTCATGCAGTTTATTATCGTCTCAGTGTGTTGAATTAAATAATACCCTTTCATGAATAATAATGTATGTATCTCTGTCACTCACCGTCTACAGACTGAATGATTGTGCCATGCGTTATAAAACATCATCTGACGTTACATTCCCTGAGTGAAGCACTTGCTCCCCACTGCACAGACTAACCAGTCTGTAAGACTGTGTATCACCTGCCCGTCATGCTAACAAAATCTCCAGCTAAGTATTACAAGATTGCAGTGAATTCTTTGGTGCCAGAACGGGATATGAAGTGGTGAAGTTAGAACAACGACGACACAGTGCACGAACAAATTAACGGCCAGCTGATCCTCTTACAAGCACATATCTGCATATCACTCTCAGAATAATAACATGACAGCTACAAACTGTGAGCGGAGAGTGTAAGAGCAGGGATCAGTTAGGAACATGGTGCTCGAACTTGATCGGTTAAAGAAAACAATTAAATAACATGTTGATCGAAACTAATTGGCCAAACATGTTGGTGGATAGCGGTGGAAACAAAGGTTACGTCATTGAAGATCAACAAGTATGATTTGGCAACCGCACACCTGGACACCTTGGGAACGTTTTTATTGACGGGGAGATTTTTTTCCCATTGCGCGACAGCCCCTAGTGGGCCAAGGCCTCCTCAATTATCCAGGCTTCACGACCACACTCAGACACACAGCACTCGGTATGACTTCTGTTGGCGACTGAGCAGCCCGACACTGAGGCCTCTACCTGAAAACAAATAATAGTCACAAGAGACGGATTTTTATGCCTCCGGCGGGATTCGAAAACACAACCCCAGCAAGCGAGCAGCCGCACACCCACTCCTTAGACCGTGCGGCCACTGGAATCAGCACCGTCGGTAGGGATGTAAACATGAACAATAGCCGAGGGCTACAGCGGATATAACCTTACGGGTCGTGGGCGAGGACGGATATGATTTTATTGCCTTCCACTGACCGTGGACAAAAACTGACATGCCGGTAAGAATAGCAGTTTCAGAGCCTGGATGAGAACAAACAAAAATTCCCCCCCCCCCCCCGCTCCCCAGCCAATACGAAACAGAGGCACCTGTATCCTTACTGCGCAATTCGGTGACTGGTTTGAGATTGCAGTAGAAATGTAGGCTGCGATTTGAAATACTATTACAAATATTTTTACATATGTCTGAGAAAAATGATATGAATGATAACACTAGATAATACTAGAACTTAATTAAGTTACATATCGTGGAGCCCGAATGGTAATATTCAGGAAATTAAAATATTTAATTCTTTTTTTATATTTATATTTAATTCTTATGCTTGTAAAAATTAGAATGTCTGAAACTTAATAACCTCTGGAGACTATATTTAAAATTATCTCATTATGTTATAAAATTATCAAATATTTTGATTTAAATAAATTCCAAAGGTGATGTACTACACAAGTAGTGTAACAAAGCAATAACAATGTCTGATTCTGTAATGAAAAAAGTGACACTATAACATACTCAAAAATACGCCCTAATTTATTTCCAAAATACGTATAAAAATTTTTTGCATACAGAATCTGACCCTAACAGTGGCATTGACTGCAGGTCTAAGAATCGAATCCCTGTCCGGTAAATCCACAGGACATATCTCACAAATTCGTTCCTGCCTACTCTTTTCTTTGCATTCATTACAAACAGGATTTCGTCAATCTCACGCACCGCTGGCTGACAAGTATTTGTCAGTGTCTTCCAGCATAAACATGTTCCATTCCCATGCAATGCATGCCACAGTTTTACGCTTTTATTGGCCGAGATGTGTCTGGTTAAAATAACGGACATATCGACTGCACAGTTTATATTATTTCGAATTCTAGCACTAAAAGATGGGCTGTGACCGATGCAGAGGTGTTTAGCAGGTCAGAAGAAAAGCCAGTCAGCTGAGCTCTAAATTGTGTGTCTCTCGAACATACTTGATGTTTAGTGCTACGTCAGTGTAGGTTATGACAGGATGATGTTGATGATGATGATGATGATGATGATAATAATAATTATAATAATAATAATCTTGAAGGCATTGGTGTGCATGACACGATCAGTTTTTAACTTGGTCAAGAGAGCAATCAGTGTTGACTTTATGATAAAGGCGATTCATATCGCAGTGTAATAACACAAAATTTCGTCGTCATCTGAAGAAGTCTCAACAACTAGAGGATCAACATGTAGTACCACGGTAAGGATACAGCTAAAGTTCAGCTTAGCACAGTCCGTGAAGACCCAGAGGGGGAGCAGAGGTGTAGATATAAGCTTTCCTTTAGTTCTGGTGCTAGCTACGGGTGGGTAGCGAGGCCATGCACCGGCGGCTTTACCCCTAGGAAAGAGAGAGAGGACCCTTTTTACAATAGGAAGGTTTGGCCCCAGAGCCGTCAGGACGGGGGCCGAAAATCTCGCCTCCACCGAAATTCGATCCCCGCACCCTCCAACCCATAACAAACCACTATACTGACTACGCTATCCTGGCCCTGATGTGGCACCATTAAGTTAGTATAAATATGTGCCCTCTTTGTGCAAATGTGCGCAAAACTTACGTTTTCCAATGGACTGCATTCAATTGTGAGACCAGAGGATTCATACTTCCAAGTACAACTGCCGGAGCGTGAAGCTCACCAATTCCATCTAACGTCGAGGTTAAGAATATTTGGAGCTCCACCTCCACGCCTCCATACATCGTCATAGCGTGAACAGTGACTTCACAGTTTTCAGTAACATTTCAACGCAAGCGGGCTTCTAGTTAAGTCAGCGGGGTTCACTCTCAGATTGCGGATCAGGGATAGCCGTGAATGTCTTAAAATAGCATTTATGGACACAGTGAAGGGGTTGCATCCCTTTTTGGGTGTTAAGCAGGAGTCTAACAACCTCTCATTCTAAAAATGTAGAATCTTACGCAGTCCTAAAAGGCCACGTCGTTTGTCATTACAGAAGTAAGGAATATTTACTTTGCAGCTGAGATTTTGAAACAGAACCAGAAAAGTACGTCAACGCCGTAGTCTACTGTACTACGTTGACTGTTCTAGCTGCATTACAAAAGCGAACAATTTAGCGTTTGCATTATTTTAAGGCCCTGCTGTATCTGTATACCTGTGTTGTTCTCACAGCCCAAGTTCTTACGAGGGCCGTATTGGGTGTTGCTAAGAGGAGAAAATGAAATGTCACACGGTCCCGTAGCCTTCTGTGGCATATTGCTTGTACAGAATTGTATAAAAATCTCTCAGTTATTGAATGTAATATTGTTATTACAAAAATTAAAATACACTATTTAATGCACACAGTATAAAATTTATTTTATTGTACAATATATTTACCCAACATTCGGCTAATAAATCATCTACAGGGGTACACTTTTAAATCACTAATAGATTATTCTACGAAGGATTATTTCAGAAAAATTTTATACATAATTAATAAACCTTTAACTAAATTGCTAGTGATATTTGCATGCCTTATACATGCTCCTGTAGTGTAAAAAATCTGATATAATACCAAAAAAAGTATGAAATCTTCGAATATATTGATAGTTACATTACATTCTACGCACAATACATAGCATGAATTATCCGTGTACCTCTAGTTTTATGTCGTGTAATTTTTCAAAAGTGCCATATCTACGTCTGTAATTGAAAAAGGAAACACGCATAATAAGAGGGTTAATAGGATTCTGAAAAAAAAAAGGAATTTAATCTTTCAGAACTCCAATACCAAGGCTAAGGATTCACAAGTCGGGCACTTTAGTACCCACTAGGAACATCCAGACTTTTCATGTTTAGAGTTATGATCATAAGACCAAACTGGCTCAAAGGAGACAAAGCAATCACCCTCCCCCTATCATACTCAAAATTAGTCCCAAAACCAGAGAAACTGAGAGCATCATCAACACCAAAAAGTAAACTGAAAATGACAAGAAATGTATTCTCAATATTTGACCCAACTACATAAATCAATAGCCTACCGCTATACTGGACAAGGAGGGGTATCGGTTTACTGCTAATTTCAGAAAGAATTTGATTATTCCCATCACGAAATAACATAGCATTAAACTGACTAACAAATAAAGCACAAAAAGAAATAAAAATAATTCAGAACAAAATTAACCAAACAATGGAAACATATTCATCTCCACCTCATTATTCCTCACAATTTTAATAAACAATTTTCTAGGGCTAGGCCCATACACTTTTACTAGAAAAAGACACCTAACGCTCACATTAACCCTAGCACTACCATTATGAACATGATTTTTACCATTTTGATGAATCAAAAACATAAACCACACATTATAACAGCTAGTACCACAAGGAACACCAGAGATATTAATAAGATTCACAGTTATTCTAAAAACAACCAGCAACCTTATCCGACCGTCAATAGTAGCAGTATGCTTAACAGCAAACATAATTGCTGGTCACCTACTACTAACCCTCCTAGGAAACAACGGGCTCACAATAAACAACAAATTGTTATCTATACTAATCACCACACAAATATTACTACCAATTCTAGAAAGAGCAGTGGCCATTATTCAATCATATATACCTGCAATCCTAATAATCGTATATTCTAGAGAAGCAAATTAATGTCCATACATGAAAACTACCCATTCATCGTAGTAAAAAAACCCATGAACACTAACAGTAGCCATCGGAACAATAGTCACTCTAATAGGGATAATCAAAGAATTGCTCCAATATGCAAACAAGCTACTAAGTACTGGAGTAGCAGTCACATTACTCACCATAATCCAATGATGACGAGACGTGACTCGAGAAGCTACATATCAAAGGCTTCACACAAAGATAGTTACAAAAGTACTATGATGAGGAATAATCTTATTCGTCATGTCAGAAATTCTATTTTTCGTGTCATTCTTCCGAGCGTTCTTCCATAGAAGCCTTTCACCAACAATTGAATTGGCATCAACATAACCACCGACAGGAATTCAACCATTCAGTCTCCTAAAATTCCCACTAATAAACACAAAAATTTTACTTGCTCCAGGAGTAACTTTAACATAAGCACACCACGCCTTATTAGAAAATAACTTCAGAAAAACAACGCAAGGACTATTTTTCACAGTATTGTTAGGAAGTTACCTTACCGCCATACATGCATAGAAACACACTGAAGTCCCATTCACCGTCAGAGGTTCAGCACACGGATTAACCTTCTTTGTAGCAATAGGATTCGACGGACTACATTTAATTATCGGAACAAAATTCTTAATCACATATCTAAACGACTACTAAATGAAACATTTAAATAAATGCACTCTTCCTTTTTAAGTTTTGCGTAATAAAAAATTACTGCTTCCTACGATATTACGTTTGTGTGCTAGCTGCGTGCTGCCTGTAGACTGGTGGTATTTGACTACTACCTTAACGTTTAGCGCCATCTAACTAGACTGCAGGTGTCAATTTCCTTTACTTTACGGATGTTTCCTTTCGTAGTCCTTCCCTCTTCTACCTAATCACAACAGGTGTCGCGGTTGTTTATTTTCACTTGATCACACTCAGACACATATTACAGTCGGTAGGACTCCTCTCGACAAGGAATCGGCCCGTCGCAGAGACCTCTACCTGACAACACAGAAGCACACAAGAGAAAAATATCCATGCCCTCAGTGGGAATCGAACCCACGATCCCAGCAAGCTCTAGGCCGCAGACCTGCGCCTTAGACCGCGAGGCCACTGGGATTGGCTAGTTGACGGATGTGTGGGTGTTAATACAGTACGTCAAACAGATGGCTAGACAACGTTTTATTCCGCTCTTTTATACGATGTCCTTTTTTATATTTATGCGTATAAAAATCTTCGTAAAAACATATGTTAATATACTACTCCTGAAATTTCCATATTTTCATCTAGTTCTCCATATTCGAATATTTAATGCGTGTTTTGTAAATACCGATTCATCGATGCTATGTTTCGTATCTTGTGTATGTTCGGAAAATCTTGCTTCGAAACTTCAAACAGTGTGACCTCTATATGTTATGTCACAACCTGCATGCATTTATTACTTTTTGAAATAGTTTTGTTCTTAAATTCCAAAGTAACAATAATACTGGGTGTACATAATGCTATCAGAGAAGGTTCTCAATTTTTTTAAAGAGGTTGTAACTTTCCTTGAAGAAATGTGATAGCGCCCCTCCAATTCCCACGAGCCGAGATAAAACTTGGCCCCGAAGGAGCCAATGAACATCTTGCGATGCAGGATGTTATCGTACTGAGTCAACTTCCTGGCATAGAGTTTGAAGAGGCGATACGTCACGGCACGAGTTTAATACGTATTTCACACCCTGCACAGCAGTGAAACTGACGTGCTTAACATTTCTGCGTCTTTCTTGTATTAGCAAAATCGCTATTTACATTTGTATGCTTCATATTCCGATTACAGAGAAATTTTCTGCACTGAAAAGAATGAGATTTCCGAGTCCTTGACAATCAGTGCACAAGGATAATCCAAATACGATGTAGCTATCATCGTACTTCCCTTTTTCGAGCATGTTGTATAATAATTTTGATATAGTCCGTATTTTTTCATTATTTTTTCTGAGATAGTTTCTCTTGTTCTTAAAAGTAACACGTATTGGTAACACGTCCGAGATTGATACCCCTTCCTCAGGCTTACAGGTACTCGTAGCAGTACTTTCAATAACCCCGAAATTGTTTCAATGACTTTACTGGCTTAATTCGCTGAAATTAATATTTCTGCACGTCAAATAAAAGTTATTATGAATTAACTACCCAGAGCGCGGTGAGTATAGAGTCCTGTAGTATTCTTCAAAACGGTACTGGGAACTCTCAAAGGTGTACGACTATACGCGTTACGACTTTGTATGATGCCTGAAAGATCAGTGGGCACTTTCTGGATGGCATCCAAACAAAGAACTTCACCCAACACAGTTTCGAATTTGTTTCTTTAAAGAATACACATGATTACAAATCTTATGTCTAAGTGGGACTTCTGGTTATATAATTTACGTTCGGTAAGTACGCCACTGACTACCTAGACGGATCCCTTGGAACTCATGTTAAGAACCCCTTTTCTAGATGTTTATACGACGGTTTTTATTTCGTTGAGAGGTTATGTGGCGAAAGTAGGTGGTGTATCCATGGTGAGATTTAGCCTATTAGAAAATACAAGTCACAAGTATGACGGCATGCCAGCAGAATAAACCCAAAAGTGTAAGGACCACTCTCATGTAATTATGCGGCAAAAGAAATTTTGGGAGATTATGGATGATGATTTTTTCAATGTTAGTCTCCAGAACCACTCCTGATGGTTTACTCCTTATTTGTAAAAGGGTTAAAAAACTTTAAGTCGTTGCAGAAGAATGTCCCCGATCAGAGAATCAAATGAAGGAGCTTCCCTTAATGTGACAGGGAGCAACAGTAGCTGTTCAGCATCTCCAAGCCGTGGCAAGCTTCGTATTGGTGGAATGAAGTTCTTAGTCGCCCTGTTGAACAGAATATTATTATGACATCAGTCTTCAGGTTCTAAATGTTACCATATCCTATTTAATTAACCAAATCTTAAGAAGATTCTAACAGCCTGCAACACTTTTACACTTTAAGTGTGTACACTAGGCTGCCAACGAAGACTGTACTGTCAGTTTTTACCTTTTCCTTCCTATTCCAAATATTATTTTACTTCTTTCAGCAGTCAGTTAATTATTCTGCACTAAGGCTATATGATACAAACTGCTACATTGTAATTGCAATGTTTCTTCTCACAGAATTGCAGGAAGCATAATATGGGACAAATAGCATGGTGCAACAGATATTTAAAAATGTTATGCAGATTATTTCTTTTTCCATTGTTAAGTTCTTGTATAATTATTAACGGTAATCTTTTCACACAGGTCCCCCTTCCGTGTTTTAGTTACCGGAGAGAATGTTATTTTTCTTTCTAATACAAATTCAATATTAGACAGTCCTAACTGCAGTATATTAGAATCACGTAAGCCTATCAAGAGCAGCTTCGTAGGGACATCGTATCTTAAAGGCAGAAATATGGGATGCCTTCTTCCCATTGCGCGACAGCCCCTTATGGGCCAAGGCCTCCTTATTGTCGAGGCTTCACGACGACGCTCAGACATACCACATTCGATAGGACTCCTCTGAACGAGTGATCAGCCCATCGCAGAGACATCTACCTGACAAATACACAACCCTCACTCCATGCCCCCGTCGAGATTCGAACCCGTAATCCCACCAAGCCAGCGGCCGCAGACACACGCCTTAGATCACGTGGCCACTGGCATCGGCAGTGAGGCTTATTATTTTGCAGAAAGGAAAGATTTGCCTGCAGGCAATAAGAAGAAGCTCTGGGCAAACTCCATAAGGCTTACTTTCCTGTCACACAAACTGCTAGTTCTAAAAGAAATTCTGTTGTTAATTATATATCCGTGTTAATACAACTTCTTAATTCATCAATAGTGTACATGGTTTGAATGTTGAACTCCACAATAATTATATCCTGATTCGCTCTTTCCGTGCAGTATTTTCTGTTGCATTTGTCTGCCAACAGTGTTTAGTATCATCATTTCCTTCATGCTTATTAAAATTCTTACCACTGCCATTTTGGAAGGGCCGTAGCAACCCACTTAAATAGGAGTAATTTTGTCGGACGTTATTTAAAAAATTCGCTCTGTCAGCAAGTTCTAATTGTTGCGTTATGAATAATATTTCTTAGGAATTTTAGCCTATTTATTATTTGACATAATATTTGTACTCCTGCATTTCAGATGTTTGATTAGTTGTCGCTGTCGAACTGAAAGCTAAATGAAATATTTTCGCCACCACCATTTTGTGACTTAACATTGTACAGATGAAATCTCGCAACGTTTCACGTTCTTCGAAGATATACTACTGTGCATTATGCTAGGATCCTTTCTTTCCTTTACCAATTCTCCGGTTCACACATCGGCCTTTTCGGTATTACTGATCGTACGAGTTAGTACTATTTCAGATGTTATCCTCTGAAATAAGTTTCATGCTAAATTTTTTTTAAATCTTTCAAATATTTCAGCAATTAAAGGGTAAAAAACACCACTGAATTCTCATAAGCTCCCTTTTTCGTTAAGAAATATAAATAAAAGTACACGAAAATATGGAGAATATTACAAGGTACCAAGTTACGAAAAGAAATAACTTTATAATTCTATAACAGCACGCACTAGTGCACTTATATACCCTACATAAATTTAAATCCTGTATTACAGCCAAAGTTTTATATTTCAATGCTGGTGTTCCAGCCTATCTCTCACCATAAGGGGAAGTTTATCTGAACATTAGGAACTGATGAGAACATTATTTTTGGGAAACCCGAAGTAGGGTTTCTTAAAAATAAAAAGTAGTAACGTCGCTTCTCTTATTGCGAAGCATTAGGGGAACAAAAGAACTCCCCGCTCAGAAGTCGACGTTATGTTATGTAAAAGGAACTGTGTCTTCATACGCCCCTTGTAATTTTATTATATATTATTCCTAATGTATTACAGACTACTTACAGGTGCATAGTCTAGTAAAGGCAATCCCATTACGGGCCTGGACAGGCCCTTAGGGTTCCAAGAGTTTGAGGCCCCCAGATTTTTAGCCAGTCGGCACATGAGGGTGGTAAGGTTGTCAGCCCTACGGACAGGCAGCTTTTACCCCCCCCCCCCCCCCCAGGAAATATTCCTGGTACTCACTTCTCTTAGAGGCTGAGTCGACCCCAGGGCCAAGGTGCGGCCGGAAGGATTATGTCAATGAAAAATTCCAATGACACCATCGGGAATCGAACCTTCAAACTTCCGGTTTTTAGTGCAGTTCTTCAATCAACTGTGCCACCGCGTGTATAGGCAAGTAGAAAATAAAGACTGCATTTATTCTAATAAACAAGGCTTAAATCCCACATCAAAAACCCTTATCAAAATTATTATAAAAATTTACTCCTATTGCTAAGTAATCTTGTCAGTCCTGCACTGCACATCGGAGTGAATATTTTTATGAATATTAGCCACCCTGTGTTTTATAAACCGGAAGAGGCCCAACCAGTTCAGTACACTTGCTAAACGCCAAGGTACTGAATGATGAAGCAGACTATACGTAAAGCGGCCACTCTGCTCTCATGTTTAATTTGAAATGAAGTTCCCCGAAGACCACACTTTATGCATACAACAAAGGATATTCAAAACTAAGGTCTGTCTATGGAAACAGTAAAAAAAATGCTTACCGTCTGCTTCTTGATCAGTGCTTTGTACATCTCTTCTGGTCGCTTCCTTTTGAAAAATCCATACTGAAGGGGAGAAAAAAGAAAAATTAATGAATAGAAAAAGCAGAAGAATTAACCGTAGTTAGTTTTTTACCATCAGGTTTACCATCCAAGCATTCAAATTATCCCCAACATTATGTTTGTGTATAGCACGTATCTCAGAAAAGACAGCAATTATTTCCCTATATACTGCTTGTTGGTTTTTCTGACCCTCAAGGGGTTTGAATTCTGCGCCGTATTATCTCAGGTTAGTTTTTGTGTTAAGACTTCCGTGTTTCTGAATTGTAACTGGAGAAAAATCAGTTATCTGTTTGTTGTAGGTAGATGATTCCTTCAATGAGATTATCAATGAAGGCGAACGAAGAAATTTGGCTATTTTGAAGAACTAAGGTAGCTGCTTCCCATTTTTATATTTTAGCTTTTATGATAGCTCAAAACCAACTTCCCAACAACGCTTATTAACGACATGCTATCCCAAGAATACATTAAATAATCTGAGACTCAGTGGAAGAAAAATTATTTTACGCGAATCTTTGACATTGTTGCGGTATTGTTCAGACAGTAAAGACAACAGCTGGTCCACCGGGATTTTTTCCGGGTTTATAGCTTAGCGGCAAAGAACAGCTTGTACGTTAACACAGGCTAGATATATAGATTTGTTGCTTCTGGATTAATGAAATCAATACTGTGTTCTAGCCGAAATCTAGCAAGTCTTGTTCCATCACACGCATGCTACGTCTATGTGAATAGATACTTGAGATGAAGAATATGTACATTGCAGCTTCCTTTCGAATCCAGCAAGTTAGAACAACAAGAAATGCATTTCCCAAAGGAGAAGTCTTCTGAAGTAGCTGAATCCTTAATAAGTTTCAAGAGATTCTGAGATCTTTACATCCAAAAATATGCAGCTGCAATGTTTAACCTGTTAGGCTTGACACATTCCAAATGTAAATTTGAAAATGTGGGGGTTTATAGATTTTGATGGGACAGAATTGATTCTCACTTCCGTTTTGAGAGACACAATGCCTGGGACTCTCTCACGAAATAATGTTCAACTGAATCACTGCTGCATGACTACCAGCAATTTACAGGAGCACAAATTTATGCAGTTTTACCTTCCAGCAGAATATAATGATAATGATGAAGAACAGCACGGCCCCTGCAACACTCACGCCGAGTAAGACAAAATCGAGTTTGGCTGCCTTTATCTTCCCGTGAAGTACTGTAGTGACATCTGCCTCATCAGCACTGAAAAACAAGTCGTCTCAATGTAATTAAAAGGTAAAGGTAAAGGTAAAGCAGTCCCATTACAGGCCTCGACAGGTCCTTAGGGTTCCAGGAGGTTGAGGCTCCCAGATTTCTAGACAGTCGGCACATGAAGGTGGTAAGGTTGTCAGCCTTACACACCGGCCGCGTTTAACCCCCAGGAAATATTCCTGGTACTCATTTCTGTTAGAGGCTGAGTCGACCCCAGGGCCGTAGTGTGGTCGGAAGGATTATGTCAATGAAAAATTCCAATAACATCGTCGGGAACCGAACCCGCGACCTACCGGCTTGTAGCACAGTGCCTCAACCAGCTGCGCCACGGCGGTCCCCTCTCAATGTAATTACTGAAGCAAATTCTGAGATGTTGTTACTGCTGATACTTACAGGCTGCATAAATTCTGTGAGACTTAATAAGAGGTTAACATCTCAGATTAGAAATGCACTTCTTGATCAAGAGCTGAAAGGAAATATTTGGCGTGTTAGTACTCTGTACACAGGATTCTGGGATATCACACCGTGCATTTACTAGAAATTTATATAATTTGTATAAAGGTCTAAGATATCATAAACACTTACACAAAACAAAAAATTGTAATATTAATAGCAAACACAGCTGGAACCTGAAATCTTACATTCAGTATAAATCATCTCTCCAATCACAGGTCAAATTCATTTATTTAAGGCCTAGTTGAATCTGAAAGCAGCATGGTATATAATAATGGGCACATAAAAATTACAGAAATTCTTGAGAAAATTGTGGTCGATAACGACTGAGTTGCAGATTTGTTAACTTGAGGTGGGAAGACCATGCAAGCACAAGGGATAAAGACAAGTGGGCACGTGTGGCATTATAAACGTACAGTGCGAAAAATGAGAATAAAAAAAGGAAAACCTGAAAGGAATATTCTGAAGTGGGTACAAGCAAATAAATATTAATTACAAAGGGAAAGTTTGGCGAAGGTCGAACTGCATTGCCAGAAAAAAATATTTCAACCCAGGAAAGCATGACGGGGAAATAAATGTTCCAAATAACAATAAAACAACAAAAATTTAAAAAAGAGGGTTTTTAATTCCACTTTTAAGTGGGCTATATTCAATAGAAATTACTTGGGACTATCTATGAGAGTAATTAATAGTCTCAGCGAATTAAATCCGCTCGATTCTCGATTGGCCTACGTAAATAATACTTCGGTCGTACGAAGAACTTTAAAATGTAAATAAAATGAAGCACATATTTACCAAGGTAAAGGAGAAATGCAATGTAGCATACTTATTTACCTGCTGAAGGTATGCAGTTTGGTTATCAGTCTATTACAGGCCACCCTGAGTGAGCTTGATCGTGGTTCTCTTCAGTATCTTCAGGGGAATGAAAAAGTACCTTCTGCTATGTCATAACCTCCTCATGTGCTTGCCTATTCATGTCCCATTACCACCTGCTGGCCCCATTCGACGTTAGGCAGGCTTATCGCCCAGTCGAAAGAGAGCTAATAACGTAACAATGAGTCAAGCGGTGTCAAATTATGTGACCTCTGAAGCACGAATGCCGTGTAAATAATATGAAAATATTCCGTTTCGACCACTAAGAAAACATGGCGAGGCTACACTACAAATAAAAGCCGGTTTATGCTGTTTAGAATCACTGTAAGTGTATATGTCTGTAAATACACTTTGCAGACAAATTAAGAAATATTTAATATAAGCTCTCGGTATACAGGGTTAATATTGTGCCTTAAATGGTTAAAGATAGGAAAGATGTACTGAAATTTATCGTATTTGTGAGAATCCTTATAATTCGGTGTATGTGAACAGGTTTTATTAGGCACAAAACAATGTTATAACCTAGATACACGCAAATGCTAAAATATGTGTTGTTCAAATATCAACTCACCTGTTTGTCTGCGCTTGCTGCACGTTTTTTGGGCTTGTGATGTTTGCTTTACCCGTTGTGGAGAAGATGATTGAATTCATGCTTCCCAGGACGGTTTCTAGAAAAAGTCCTTTTTTGTATTAAGTTCTGAATTAAATATTTATCAGAAGGATGTCTCTTTTAATTTGCAGTCTGTTTACTCAATGACAATATTTATGCGAAAATTATAACATAACCCAAAATTATTTAAATTTCAATTGGTCGCTACAGCCTCAGTAGTAATTTTATTTTATCCACTAAACATAAATTAAAAGTACGCAGCATTAAATATTTTAATTTTTTTAATGACTTTTTTCGGTTTGAAAATAAGCCTTCGTGTATTTAGAAAAATTTACATAATGTGTATGTGGACCGGGATAGCGTAGTCGGTATAGCGACTCGCTACGAGCTGGACGGTCCGGGGATCGAATCTCGGTACGGACGAGATTTCCGCAGCCGTCCAGACTGTCTCTTGGGCCCACCCAGCCCCCTGTACAATGGGTACCGGGTCTCTTTCCCGGGGGTAAAGCGGCTGGGGCGTGGGGCTAACCACCTCATCCCCTCCTCGTGCCGAGGCTCACGAACGGGTAGGGCTATACCTCTATTCACCCTCTTGGGCCCTCAGGGCCTGTTATAGGGTGAACCTTTACCTTACATAATGTGTATGTGTATAATTCGGAATATTAGGGGCTTACTTCATTTAGGACAAAATTTCCGTTTTGAAATTCACAATTATATCTGGCATCTCTCTCTGCGAAATCCCTCCCGACATCCAAAAATTAACATATATTTACGAGTATATTATATAAGTTATACCATTCAAAGATATTCCAGGATCTTACTCTTTTAACTTTTGCAAACATGCATGACCAGTTTACATACTAACATATCTGAAGAGAAGTCGTGTCACTTAGAATTCTTGTAAAATGGTGTCTGGAAATAAGTGTTCGAAAAATGGGCTTACGAAACCAAAAGTTTTTTTTAAAATGGCATCAATATCCTGGAGGCTGGATGACTCTTATTATGTTCAGATGCGTTAGTAACTGTCTACGAAGCATGTGAGCATAACTATACTGCTGAATTTCAAGATTCATACAACTTCTGCTTGTAATATTGTTAAAGTCAACAAAGACACACCGAAAAGGAATTTGTACGGGTAAATTATTCACATTGACTTTTTTGCCCCCGTTACCATATTTTTCTGAAACACCTGATATTCTGACTGTAATTTCTGCACTCTCATCTTCTTCCTTCAGAAGAATTCCTGGATAGTACTCTATCAAGCCACAATCGCCTCTTCCTAAAATATTACTAATTTACCATTTAACAATCAATCTACCGTCGACACGGTGTATTGTACGCCACTGAGAGCACAATAAAATAAAACACAAAAAGGGAGAAATATCTCAACACAAAGAAACTGCAAGCATGTAGACTATTTTTATGTAAAAATAGTCCGTACTTAACTAACATATTCTTTGCAAAATTAATTAAAGTAAAAAACAACGAAAGAATAATGGGAAAGAGTACCGTAGCATTCTTACTGTTTCAGTCAACAACAAAAATATATAATCCTAGTAGCTAGGCTCCTAAATACATTTTCTATCTTAATAACACACCTTCTGAATTATAAATCCCTTTTCAGTAGCTGAGCAACCCATATATTCCTAATAAGTCCTCCGGTCCACGGAGTTTAGTACATAAATGTGTTACAGAAATATTCGAGTATTTGTTAAGTAGTAGGAATGGAGATTAACGTGATCTAAATGCTTCTTTTCTCAAGTCTAATTCTCTTGTCAGGTTAAATGGAGATGCTAGAGTATAATTACTTCTCCCTTCATATATATTCCCTTTTACCCTTTAAATATTCTTTCTGCGATCCGTGAAAGACTCAGTAAATAATATGTACGGGTCAAAAGAAGTCAGGCCGTGCCAACACGGTACGGACATGTAAAATCACCTAAATCCTTGATGGCAGCAGACATGCTGAAAGAGACGTGGGCTCTGGACAGATATTTGATCGGTCCGCGCAGGCTGCAGCTTACAGTGACGCAAGTAGTTTCTGGATTCTTGCAGTCGACTGATAATTTTCCTTCAGGCGGTTGTGTTGGTTTCGGTCTTGCCAAGACTGTTGTACCAACTACGGATCTCAGTTTCTTCAGTGTGTCTTCAGATTTCGACGTGTTGCTACTTTCTGTAGTGTCTTCAAATTGCGAAGTGTTGCCACTTTCTGTAGCTTCTTCATTTTCCGCTGTGGTCTGATCACTGAATTCTGTTTCTTCGGTGGTATTTCTCGGTTCAGAATTGGTAGATAAACTGAAGGATTTTCTAAGTCCTACTAAACCGATATCAGATCTCACACATGGTACATGTTTCCCATCGTGTCGCGCCTAGAAAAATGTAAAAGAAAATAATCTTGCAGCTTAGTTTTTAAGTATCTTATTTAAGGACGGCATTAATTGCAGTGACTACATAGCGTCGGTAATTAATTAAATAATTATTTAATACAGAACATATGAATGACAGTGATGGAGGAAATCGAAGTGCTAAAAGAACACCCTGCCCCATTGTCACTTTACCGACTAAATGCCACGTGAAGTGGCCAGGGAATAGGCCCGAACCGCCGCCATACTAGGTCGGCGAAAAACCGCCATAGCCGCGGCATTGCCTCTTACAGCATACAAAGTGCATATCAATGACGTCATAAAATTCGTACTTTACTTTATGTTTGTTGAGGCCAATGCAAATTTGGCCAAAAGCACGAAGAGAAGCAGAGGGAAAATTGCCTAACTAATTTTGTGCTGTCCATTTAATATCTCAATTAATTGTGATTCACCCGGAGTTAGGTCAAATCTTGACAAAATCACTTTACCTCCAAAGAAGATGTCTATATCTTAATATTGATAAGTGTAAAGGGCTTTCATGCACTGTCCCGACCAATATTCTTATTCCTGTGCATACGTCAACAAACATACGAACCTTAATTTCATTAATTTCAATGAAATTTTTGACTCCTGCATATGAGATGGGGATTTTGAATTCGAGGTCCACTTTGTTCAAAGGACTTGGTCCGAAGTTCTTTACCTGCAAATAATCATCACAATTAGTGAGAACAACTGCTTTAAACAATATTTTGACAGACATCTAACCATCATATGTTTCGACAAGAACACTTAATAATGCCATGTTATCTGCCCGAAGGCGAGAAGAAACTCCTTGAGGTGAAGATATGTCTAGCCAGAAGGAAGGTCCCATTCTGTTAACAGAAACTGAAGAGAGTTCAAAGGAGTCAATTTCCTTTAATTAGAACACGTGTCATGCAGCTGTGCCTTCATGCAATTATTCGCAAGATCCATAACTCTCTTGTACATTTACGGCAAGACTGTGAAAAATGCGTGAAGCTGCTAACAAGAAACGTACGCGTAGTACTATTCTCACATAAAACGATAAATATTTCGGGTAACAACATTTTATTTTTCGACATACTTTGCAGTTTCGAAACTATTTCGCGTTTCACAAGACGTGATGTCCTTTATGGAACTATTTATTAAACCGTGTTTCAAATTTGCAGAGAAAAAGTTTGTAGATTTAAATTTAGAATGGAAACTTTATCTTATTTTCTTTCTTCATACAGTATTTATGATGACTTAGCTGCAGCAAACACTCTTGTGCTCTTTTTAATGATTAGTGGAAATTTATAGAAGATAGCATAATGTAGAACGAACAGAAATAAATGTATAAAAATGTTAACATTGAAAATTATATGGATTAGGATTTAGCCTATATTTAGGGTCTTGTGAGGGTAGTAAAGAATTTTGGTTCCAATAAATCCTGCAAGATTACTGACCAAATGAATAATAAAACTATCATACGTACTCTTTATGAAATACCCCTTGTGTTGGTTCTCATGTGTTACGAGGACTGAGAATTTGACACATTATGCATGACTTTTATTTATAACCTCTAACATGTACTAAAGCAAAATGTAGCAGCCCAAAATCTCTAATTCCATAAATCACGATTCTCGTACCAAATTGATAAATAGGCCTTACGAATATAAACATATTGTACCTGATATTATTTTACCAGTGAATCTTTGGAAAAGATCAAATTTACTTTAGGGTTAAATATTAGGAATAAAGTAGCCGATTTTTTATGTTTGTCTAATTTCTTTATCATTCCTGGAGGAATATAAATTACCGAATCAAATTTCATATTGGCTTGTCTTTGTTACTGTCTCTCACTAATCCTAACCATTAAACGGCACGTTAAATGTGTATTTTTATGACAAACATTTTTTGAATAAAATTAGTACTTTTCGAAGGTCTCACAATATTTTAAACTCTGTTTTAGTGATGTTATTTACCCTCACAAGATCTCCATAAGGACGAGGAATGAAATAAAATAGAATAGGACTATGGCAGCTTTCGATGAACGGAATACAGAATAACACTTATCACAATCCATCGATTTCCTCCAAAAGAAATTAGGGGGACACAGGCAGAAAACATAAGGCGGTAAAGTACTTATACAAAGCAAAGAAAACAAACTAAGATAGCGGCCGTGCCATGGTTCAGGCAGTTAGCCGCCGGCCTCCCACCGCGGAGGTCCGGGTTCGATCCCGGGTCAGTCCATGTGAGATTTGTGGTGGACAAAGTGGCACTGGGACAGGTTTTTTCCCGAGTTCTTCGGTTTTCCACTGTCAATTTCATTCCACCGGTGTTCCATTACTAGGAAAAGGGCAAAAAATAATCATAATCTTCATCTTCATCATAAGGTTGCACAATAAGCCTCATGGCTGCAGTGCGCCCGTAGCTTCTGCTGCGGGGCCCTTCACCACTAAAAAAACTAAAACAGGGGGAAGCCATTCAGATCATGTAAGGACTTGACTTAAAGCAGTGCTATGAGAATTTAAATTCATTTGCTCATCACATCTCTTCCCATTCACATGATTTGCTTACCTCGTAATAGTGGGAAAACTCCGTTTTTGTTTCATTTGTTTCATTCCGTTTTGAGAAAACAATTTCCTCTCGATCTGAAAACCTTGTACAGAAAAAAAGATTAGAAATTCAAATTCAAATATAACCATTACTACATACAAGATGCCGTTATTAAATACCGAGAATGCCCGCACAGTTTGTGACATTTAAAATTGATCACTAAAATAAATATAAAGCAGTTACTGCTGAAATTTCCCCATTTCGCCTGCCAGAACTGTGCTCCTTCACTTCCAGGTAGTTTCGAGTAATAAACTTTTGGATAAAAGTGTTTGTAACGTGCTGCGCTCACGCGTAATAAAAACAATTAAGCAATGTACAAACATCAAATTTCTCGTTAAGGTGAGAAAACTACAACATAAATCGGTACTTTATTATTTGAGACTTATAGTGAACACATTCTATAAAGGGCTGCGTTTTTGTGCTAAGCTTCCTGTTGTGTGACGTAGAAAAATAAAAGACTAGATCCACCATATAAACGTTTTATTTTACGTGTGTTCGGTAAATCATTATTCAGGCAACGTATTTCGATGGGTTTTGGTCATTTTCAGGCTATTGCCATAAATCCAATACACACCGTTTCATTATTTAACATATAGAATGCAATTGTAATTTTTGGGCGTGTTCACGAAATTGGGGAAAGCGACTATTTGCTTCGTCATTGTTGTCTGTCCGTCCGTCCGTCTGCCCGACTGTCCGTCCGTCTGTCCATCCACACGGAACATCTCATCTCCCACTGGACAGATTTTCATCGTATTGGACATTTGAGCATTTTTCGAAGATCTGTCGAGAAGAATCAAGTTTCATTAAAATCTGACAAGAATGACGGGTACTTTACACGACGACCTATGGACATTTAAGACAGCATCTCGCTGAATTCTTCTTAGAATGAGAAATATTCCTGACAAAATTTGTAGTGAAGATCAAAACACGCATTTTATATTCAAAATTTTTTTTTGTCCGAAAATCGTGGCGTTTATGAGATGAAGTGGAAAAATATGGTAGAGTCAGACAGGCCACAGATGACAATATAACACGACGCATCCGCCGCTTTGCATGCTGGGTAACTAAGGCTACAGACACACTTTTGTATTTTTCCTCTTCCACGACAACAACGTTTACACAAAGGCGCGTCAGTGTTACGTTATACGCACATTGCGTGTTGTACATTTTATGATGATAGATGTGTTTGAAGACGGCCATCTTCAAATCGGTCGGAACATGTTGCCTGGAAAACAACTTACTGAACAAACGTCAAATTAAAAGTTGTGCTGGCGATATCTGTTCCTTTACAGCTCTACTTTGAATGGCACAAGTGTGCCTTAGAAGGAAAAAAGGATGTGCAAGAAGGCAACTTACTTGGCACCTCAGCAACAATTAGAGCAAAGGCGGGAAAGAAGTGTGGTTTCATGTGAGGGAATATAGTGGTTTAGGCAACAAAACTGAAGTCTTGACAAAATTGCAAGAAACAATTTGAAACGTGTCAGACTTTTGGAGTTGGTATTGGATTGTATCAAGACAAAGTGCCATTGTAGCAAGCGATTTCTGTCAGCCTGCTTTTAGATAACAAGCAAATGAGAAATTCGAAAATGCTTCGTGATCACCAGACTTATCAGAGTGCGAATTTTTAATTGAAAATTTAACGCAACGAAATCATTCTCAATCAAATGAAGACATCCATAAGAAATGGACAGAATTTCTTAAAGCCCTCTTACAAAAAAGGCTTCAGTGATGCTTCAAGGCTTTGACGGCTCTTATGTAGCCGGGTGTTGCTGCCATTGAAAATGACTCTAAAGGAGCTATGATGCAGAAAATATTGTTTTATTAATTACTTTCTGTTTTGAGACTAGTCTCCTTATTTAATAGCCACACCTCGTAGATCTTGACTGAATGAATAGAATATTTTGAATAATTGACCAATCAGAATAAGGAATACTTAAGATATTTGAACAGAATGCATATTATTCATGTAGCGAAAATTAATGGGGGCGGGGGGGGGTGGCAATGCAGAGTACGTCTCTGTGCAATTTAAGTGAAATTGTATTTCAGACTTCCGTGATCATTATTTTTGATCGATTAATTTTTATTTAACTTAAGAAGTTCTTAGAATTGAAAAGGCTATAGGCTCATAGAACAAAATAAAAGCGGGAGTTTGTTATTAATAGCCGGGCAGAAATTATGTGGAAGCAAATGTACTGGCCCACTTTAAGTCACCATTGTAACATTCAGCTCTACGGAGAAAATAAACCACGAACGACACCATGCTAGGTAGTCATTAACCTAATCTAAATTCAGGCCAGGCACGTTATTTTTTAAAAAGAGTCATTCAATATCCTAAGAATCACTAATCCCAACAGTATTTATGGTTTCTCATTTTTTCATGTTTTCTACGTCACTCATATTAGAATTCTGAATTACGCTAAAACGTTGGATAAAAGACATCACTTACCCCGACACCCCGATGTCCGTTAGGGTTATGAAAGATAAGGTCAGGTTGTCGCTGTTGTCATGAGGGGTCATCTCTCTTCCTGCACTAATTACACTCACATTGAAGACGACTCGCTCAGTTCCGCTCGCCACATTTTCCACGTTGAAATCCATCTGCACGGTCCCCTGAATGGAAGTGAATCACAGGGTTCCTTATTGCAAACTTATCGGCACAAAACCGTTATAACTTGGAAACGAGACTATACACCGTTAGCATAAGTATAATCCCGGCGTAATTTAAGGTGTCTGTTGTTGAGTCCAGCGATGCGTCAAAACGCAGCAATGGCTAATCGGACCAAGGGGCGGAGATTTGCGCGAAGCGCAAGTCTCCGCCCTTAGTTAGCTCTTTGGTTGGTTATTTGTTTGAAACTTGGAAAACGAATAACAAAGGCGGTGAGGCACTGTTTTTCGGACCTTTACGTCGGGACACTCTTCTTAAATAATGACGGAACCAAATCCAAGAAAACGTACATGAGCAGACCTAAAGCCGGTTTCTACATGTGGCAAGGCATGAACCGTCAAAAATGAATAGGACAGTCATTTTTTCGTAAATTCAACCTCACTACCTTTATTCCACATCTTTTTTTACGTTTCACACTTTTATCTCCTTCCATTCCTCTTATCCCTTATCCATATGTTTATTTACCCCTGCTTCGTCATCAACTTCCCTCTTACTTTCCCTTTCTTTGTCACTGTAAAACCTTCCTTCTTTCTTTACGACTTTGAACGTCTTCATAATCTTATTGTCCTCCATCCTCTCTTTCTTATTCGTTCCCAGACCTTCGATTTGCCGACCTTATCCGTCTTCGCCCCGTGTTCTAGCAATAACGCGACATATTTTCGGATTTTGCCTGTAACCTAGCAGCGGTTAAAGAGAGTTTGGATTTATTTATCCAAGCACCAACTCTGTTTTCGAAATTTGTGTTTTCCTCGAACGTGAAGCCAACACTCTGTTTTTCTACATCTTAAAATATAGACAATGTAGGAGAGACCAACCTAATTAGAACTCAAGAAGCTTTGGTAAGGTAATTTAGAATATTCGAAGTTATTAAGTCCCTCCGGATTTTCACATCACGCCACGGAAGCGTGTACATCATATCGATCTAAAGCATAACAATTGAACACCTACTGGATAAAATAATTATTTTCTAGAGCTCCCTGAATGTTACGGGAAGGAGGAACCGAGTTAAAATTTTGGAAATAACTATCGTGTTATACAGCCCTTGAAATTTTCGGACTTAGAGGATACTTTCTGAGTATGGGAGAAATACTTGAATGCTAGATTCTTGTCGAACATGAAACACCTACTTCTGCGGTGTTTAGACCACGTGGCAAATGCAGAACTGCATACAGGCAAAAGGAATTTGACTGTAAGCACTTCTTAATCGGGATGTCATAGAGATGGATAAAGGCAAGTTCGCCGAGAAAACCCTTTAAAGACAGACTGACTGACTGACTCCATGGAGCAGAGGCCTTCTTGAGAAGCTAACAGTTTCTCAGCTAGTCAAAAAATTCCCTGCATTTTATGGAACCCGAAGGTTCATTACCGCATTCACAAGAGCCCGCCACCTGTCCCTATCCTGAGCCAGCTCAGTCCAGTTCATGCCCCCACATCCCACTTCCCGAATATCCATCTTAATATTATCCTCCCATCTACGCCTGGGTCTCCCAAGTGGTCGCCTTCCTTCGGGTCTCCCCACCAAAATCCGGTATGCACCTCTCTCCTCCCCCATACGTGCCACATGCCCCGCCCATCTCAGTCTTCTCGATTTGATTACCCGAATAATATTTGGTGATGAGTACAGGTCGTTAAGTTCCTCGTTATGTAGTCTTCTCCAATCCCCCGTCGCCTCGTCCCTCTTAGGCCCAAATATCCTCCTCAGCACCCTATTCTCGAACACCCTCAGTCTTTGTTCCTCCCTCAATGTGAGAGACCAAGTTTCACATCCATACAGAACAACAGGTAAAATTATAGTTCTGTATACCCTAATCATTGTGTTTTGGATAGTAACCTGGAAGACAAAAGATTCTGGACCGAATGATAGCAAGCATTCCCCGACTTCAATCTGCTCTTAATTTCTTCATGAATGGAGTTTCGATTCGTTAGGGTTGCTCCCAAATATTTGAATTCTTCCACCCTTTCAAAGGATTTATTATCTATAATTATGTTGAGATTGTGTCCTGCATTCTGATTTCGAGACATGACCATGTACTTAGTTTTCTCAGCATTTACTTCTAGACCAATCTCCTTACTAGCAATCATTAAATCTTCTGCATTTTTCTTTATACTATGTATGCTTCTACCCAATATATTAACATCATCAGCATAAACCAGAAGCTGATGTGTACCATTCAATTTCAAGCCCTCCTGGTTTGCCTGAAACCTCCTAATGGCATATTCTAAAGCAAAGTTGAAAAGCAATGGCGACAGAGCATCTCCTTGTTTCAAGCCATTCTTAATAGGAAACGTGTCAGACAAATGTTTGCCTACCCGAACTCTGCTACACGTTTCACTTAGACACATTTTTATTAACCTTACTAGCTTCCTGGGGATACCGAACTCAATGAGAATATTATACAAGACCTCCCTCCTAACTGAATCATAGGCTTTCTTGAAGTCTATAAATAGCTGATGCACTGCCTCATTGTATTCCCATTTTTTCTCAAGTATTTGACGAATGCTGAATATATGATTAGTAGTTGACCTCTTTAAAGACAGAATCATTAAAAATTAATATTTGCCTCTCCGACACTGCAGAAGGAACGGGCATTGAGCAAATGTCAAGTACTCTGCTTCTGTTGGACCAGAAGTCTCTAATCACAAAGGATTTAATATTATTTCCATATCGGTAATCTATTATTCACAGCAAGGTAATACTGGAATATAATTCAGTATCTAATATTAAATCTAAAGGCAAACGAAAAATACGAAGGAATAAGTGGATTCTTAATGTAGCTTTCACTTTAAATCCACCGTTAGGGATATTTGTTTATGAAAGCGCTACAAATTCTTCTCGGAATATGGTTTGCGAATCACTGGTATTACGCAGATGTCGATGTGTAGGGCTTCTGTGAAATGTCTGCTAAGTACACATCTTGCAGAGGCACAAAGAACCTTGTGTGTTATTTTATGTTAGCGGATAAATCATGTGACACAAAAATATGTGTAGGACAGTTTCGATTATATTATTTATAGGATAACACAGTAAACTGTAAATATTATCTCAAAGCAGTGACTTAGCACTTTTAAACGTCCCGACGTTTCCAGTTAATCACACATTTTCATTCAGGCAACTTTTAATGACATTATAAGAGTCATTCGTGAATCATTCAGACGCGTTACCAAGTGTACTGGCATTTGATTTCGTAACGCTTGTTCTTGTTTCCCTTGTACGTCAGTATGTGGTTATGCACTTTAATAGTTACAAAATTACGTTTGTTTCTTCACATAGGTCGAGTAGGCCAGAGGCTGGAGGGTCCGGGTTTCAAATCCCCGTAGAAGCAGAGATTTCTCTTCTGCAAAATTCCAGGTCAGCACTGGGGCCCACTCCACTCCCTATAAGAATGAAACCGGAGTTATTCCTTGGGGGTAAGGAGCTCGGAGCGTGAAGTTAAACAGTAAACTTTACCCACTACCGAGATTAAGAACGCCATCTCCACTTCCCTCATGCCCTCTGGGCGTGGACAGGGACGAATTTATCTGTTAACTTCTTTTACCCTATACATATTTTTCCACGATGATTAGTTTTGAAAACCTTCGACCCTCTTCGCCTTGTTTCTTTGGTTCGGTGCCTTTACAAACTTATTTCAAACACTTGTCTATTGAGTGGTTTTGCGGAATTCAAATAATTGTAATAAAATTATATTTCTGATAATTGATATACGGTTAGGTTGTCTTACTTATTTAACAACACTTACCGAATTGCCTACGTTATGTAGAGTCCAGTGGCATTAAGCCGAGGTGCATGATCTGTGGAAGACAAGTGTAAGCATATGAATGAAAGCATACGTTGCCTGTGTTCAGTGTTAACCCCGCAATTGTCTAGAGTAATTAAGATTAAAAGTGAAAACCCGTTTTCAGTACAAGCCACTTCAGGACGGAAGTCTGAACCTGGACTCTGAGAAGCAAGGTACTAACTACTACAACACGACATTTGTTTGAACACACAAAGCAAAGTCGTACCCTTAACGTATCAAAGTGTTCTTTTTCTATTGGCAGTTGGAAGTGTTTCGCCTGACCATGCATGTTTGACGGACATGAAGATTAGTGTTTATGCACATGGTCGCTTAAGATCAAAGGGTTGGTAAACTCGCCACTTCCTAGCACCAAAAACCTCAGCTACACTGTGCCGTAGTTTTACTGATGTAGTCTGTAGAGACAGCAGTGGGAGTCGCTCACCTTCTTTCCTTTAGATAGAGGATTGCCGACGAGACATTTCAGTTGCTGCTCAGGCGAAGAACTTGCGGCTTGGTCGTCACTGTTGTCGACAAGTTCGCATGGAGGCGGAACACGGACCAAAGGGCAGGACGCTGGTAGAGGAATCACAGCATAAGCAAGGAAGGCTGGCTCTTCCGAGTTTCGTACTGTCACCTTCATACTCACAGTTGGCTGCGATCCGAGTATCAGAGGAAGCCTAGGTCAACGGGGAAAAATAGAGAGAAATCGTTCCTTTTTTTTAAATATTTTTAACTCCACAATTTTACATTTTTATATCTTTATGTTTTACCTACTACGTTTTAAACGCATAACTGGTTTTAAGGTACATGCAATATTGTTTCATGACAACTCATCCTTGTAATTAACTAAGTCCTTGATAATGGTCGATGAGGGACCGAAATATGCAGGAGGTAAATTACAGACAATTAGCGGTTGCTCCATAAATAATGTGAATATGCTGGCTTCATTACTAAGATTGTAGACAAAAAATCGTCAATACGCAACACTACAACACAGTTCATGCAAATAATGTATATTCATTATATCTTATTGTCTATTATAGTGCTAATGATTAACACAATTTTAATTATACATTAATATATTTAAATTACGATATCGTATTAATTTGAGGATGTGGATTGAACTAGTAGAAAATCTCCATAGAATCGTTGTCAAACAACTGTTAAGTGCGGCGCTGTGAAAGTTGAAATTTAGGCTGAAGTCTGTTATTTTGTCTTCAAACAGAAAAAGAAAACAGTACTAAGCAAAATTACATAACAAGGAGCTTTACGATTGTACCTATCGCAAATTTTATTAGGACAGTCGATAAAGGAGGACGAGGAAGTTGCGTAAGAGGAATACGCGGCAGGTATGGGAGTGACCAGATGTGCAGAAAAATTTGTTTAGAAAACCTGAAGTATGGACGCCACGTGGGAGAACACAGCTTTGATGGGGCGAGAATTCTAACGTGGATTTTAATAAAATTGTCTTGTGGGGAGTGTACTGGATGTATCTGGCTCAGAATGAATAAGGCAGATTTGTTAGACACTTATGGTCACGTTAATGACATTTCGTGTTCCAGGAAAGGCGTGAGTTGTTGAGCAACTATCAGCTACTATACAGGGGCTCTGTTTGATGGAGTTAGACAATCATTTACAGGTCACTGTTTTCTCTTTTCTATTGAAAGGCGCTTTTAGTAAACGTACCAGTTATAGGCTATAACAGGATTCAGTGTTTAAACACAGAATGTACATAGAAATGAAAAGAGCTTATATACGAAATATACAAATTAGAGTACAGGCCTATCTCAACTATGGCTACTCACACAACGTCCGTGAATTCCGCTGTAACGTTAAGACTGGGTGTGCACATGTTGTCCATGAGGCACCCGGTGGCGTACGGTAAAACCGAACGTACGGAATTTGGTTTCCTAGGATCTACCACGGGACAGGACTTGCAAAAGGTGTCACCTGCGTAAAAACAGTCACATTTTTATATGAATTTGTACAAATTGTTCTAAAATGAAGTGACAGCACACCGTGAAGTCAGATCCTACGTGAACTTGAAAGTACATATACGGCTATATTAATTCAATAATTTTGGATTTCAACACAAAACACAAATCTCTATTACACTCGTGTTATCATTCCATAATTTTGCAAAGTTACTTTATTAAACGTGTGTATATTTATTTGCGTACAGGACAGAGCCTCCTGTTTATCGAGGCTTCACAGTCACGCTCCATTAGACACACCACATTCGGTAGGACTCCTCTGGACGAGTGATCAGCCCGAGGCAGAGACCTCTACTTGACAACACACACAACACTCACAAGAGCCAGACATCCATGCCACCAGGGGGATTCGAACCCGCATTCCCTGTAAGTGAGCAGCTGCAGACCCGCTCCTTAAATTTTACCCTCAATGCGCCTATGATTACGTCATTGTGTAAGACTTAAATAATCCACTGGAGCCACTCTCACTAATTTATTGACAGGTAACATACGCGTATAACAGCGTTACTAGTTGATAAAACCTGAAAACATCTCAAGTAGCAGTTTTACTTCAATTGTAAATTTATAGGTGACTACTCACCATTGGATTCATCTTTCACTTTGTATTCCATACTCAGTTCGATAGGATTGGAGAAGTCATGAAGAAACGACTGTGAAAACATGAAAACTTGGTTACAACAAGAATTAGAAGTAACTGCGATCTATTGAAGTACAGCTACATAACCCATCGCTGGACAAACAACGTATGTACTCACGTAGGAAGATAGTCAAAGTTCTTCAAGTCACATGCTAACATTGCGCGCTGCAATAGAAGTCTTTAGTAACGTAACTGTAATGTGTAGCATTTTGCCAGAAAGAAAGGTTGCATACAATACCTGCGTATGCCATTACTTTAAGTCGATCATTTATATATGTTTATATATATATATTACCTGCAGCCTCCCGTAAAAGCAAACACAGTATACATGAGTACCTCAAGTATTAACGCAGTAAACTAGAGACAGGTCATATATGTCCAGGTTAGGTGTAAAAGTTATGTTTAGTGAAAGGTAACGCCTATTAATGTTGGCAGTTGTGTGCACTGTAAACAGGCAGGACATATTGCAAACGGAAAGAGGAGTACTGGAAGCCCTTCCGCTTCACTGTGGATTAAAATATTTAATACCGCCTTCTTTTCTACTACCAAGCGGGATGCGGTCAGTAGCTTTGCTTTCAACGGTACAGACAGAGTTCAAATCAAGCTACATATAAGCACAATAAAATGGGTCTCTTGCCGTAGTTACAAATTGTGAACTGGCAAATTGGAAAGGTAAAAACCATTGTATAATATTTAATGACCAAATATGTTGAAATACTGAAATCCAGTGATGCTAGCAGAAAGAAGAACTGTATCCCAATGTTGTGCCACACAAGACGAGCAAAACCTTGTAAGATATTCGACCAGTAACCAGTGATACAACATTCTTTGGAACACCTTATATTTTATTTGAAGATTAAGTGTGCTATTCAAAGGCACGTTCAGTTTTTTAAATTATGTATCTTTGCCGCTAGATGAATGAATGAGCACACAGCACCTGCGGAATGATACGTATAAGAAAAACTAAATATTCTTAGAAAAGTCTGTCATGGTGCCACATTGTTCCCCACAAATCCCACGCAGACAGGTGTGGTATCGAACAGCCGCGGTAACAGGCCGCCGAATGGCCGCCTTGCTTTAAAAATTACGCTGAGTGGTACAGAGCAGAGAATAAAAGTTTCGGAAATATTAGGGTGTGTGGCAGTATTTAAGGGTTTGATTCTAAGATGCGCATGTGACTGTAAACGCTTATCGCCTAATGAACACATCGCAATTTCTTGTAGCTTCTCTTTTCTTTCTTCTTGCTATGTCCTGTCTCAAAACCTAAAACTTCAAGTTTTTCGTTTTTCGTATTGGTGTAGCTACGGTTTCCCTTCTCCTAGCATACGAGTATGCTGCCATGTCATTGGGGGTTTCCTGAAGCTTCGACAAAAAGTGGTAATTTCGAAACGTCGATGATCTACTAACGAGAAACACTGTGGCTACTATAATCACGGAAAATCAAGGTGCACATTATCAATAAATTTACATGGATAAGAAACACGGTCTTTCTATGTTAACATTTTAAATTACAGGTGTTATACGAAATGTTCAGAAGAATATTTCCACTTATAAGAAAAAGGAAGTAACTAGATGATTTTATGTAATGAGGATTTCTTTCGTCTAATATTCTTAGTGGGATGAGAATGAAGTCAAATTTAGTAGACCTAAGTACGGGGGAGGGAATTACATGCAGATTTGTTGCCAGAGAAATTATTCTTGGGAAACCTAGGCATATACGGGAGGATATATTTAAAATATATTTTAAGAATACAGACAGCAAAGTTTGGGCTAAAATTAGCTGGCTCAGGATAAGGTACATAAGAGGCTTCCATGAACAGGGCAATGAAGCTTCCGGGTTCGGAGACAGCATGTAATTTCTTGGCCGTTTCTTTAAAAGAAATTTTCAGGGAAACCCCTGTAAGATGGCAGAGAGTATTGTCATTATGGGTGAATGGCTGAAATGATGAAGCGAATGAAATTCAAGATCTGCATAAAGACTCGTACTTACCTCAATTTTCACATTATAAGTCTTACACATAAATATATTCTTAGAAACTGGACTGTCGTAAGCGATATTCTCTGGTTTGACCCTCCGGTAAGAGCTATCCAGTGTTAAGATCACTGTGGTACCTGCAAGGCGAAAGTGGAAGCCAGTAATTTCAAGCACAATAACAGAGGCTTGTATTACTTTCATGGGGCAATAAAATCTGTAACACTTTGTGTCTCTTATTATCACAAATATCTATTTCCATCAAGCAATTTTCTGTGCCGAACATTGCCCGAATATTAAGTTTTCTCTTTTCATTCCACCTTTCGGACGCATTTAAATGTGATATGAACATTTGACGTCCACAAGCGACGCGAAGCATTTAGCCTTTTAGCTAATAGACTTCATTATCTGCACCTATAAGGCTATTTATGCCATTACATAGAGGGATAATGGCTAAATGTATGTATATACTTTCCGTAGTTAAAAAATACGAATTGTCTGATCACCACATATTTCGCCTGTTTGCCTGTCTGTCTCTTTACATCAGCGGGTTCCTTTCAGCTTCAGGCGGACTGTGCATATCGTCACAGTTTTCTTTTAGGCCTATTTAGGTTTAAGTGCTTTCACTTCCTAATGTAGGTGAACTCCTGTTCTTTGAGGATAAATATTTACAGTAGGTGCCAAATGATTAAACCTTAAAAAATAATATTACATATATATATATATACACACACACACACACACACACACAAACAAGTGGCAAGTCCTAATCTGGGGATCAAGTCTAGCGGAAGGGTACATATGGCCGCAACTTTACCCCTCTGCTAGACCTAAGGATTAGCTACTGATGCGAACAGGCTTAACATTGGCATCTCTACTTGTCGTCCACACAGCATTTTTACGTGCTGTCTATGATTCTGACTATGATTCTTCCCACACAGCATTCCGCGACGTGTCTTTTTATTCTGTGTCCCCTATGACGCACGACCTGAACCTTCTACTTTGTATAGCGTACATTTATGTCTTTCTTGCAAGAAGCTATGCTTTTTTGGATATCGGCAAGTACAGGAAGGAAATGTACCTAAACAATTTTCAGTATTCAAAAGGTTAAGTTTGGATGTTTATAAGGGATTTATGAGTTTAAGTTCCCCACGCTCAGGTATATATAAAGATGGAAAAATAATCAATTTTGTAAGCATTGCGTTTTAAACAAACACGAAATACAATACAGAATTTATGAAAGATTTTTCACTTACTATGTTAAACTTGCTTTATCGAATGTTTAGAAGGAATAATACTGCAAATGTAATACAAATTGTGTAAATTGAGACTAAATGGTTGAAGCCATGCGGTTATTAAAATAGTAACTGCATGTAGTGAGAGGATCATGTGCTGAGTATTATAATCCAAAATAGTATTCATCATTTCATTACTATGAATTTTTAAATAACGCATTTAATTAACTTTCGTGTGAGTTAAGACCTTGTAAGCACACATCACTTCAACATTGCATATGCGCCATATACAAAATATTTTGTAAATCTGTGGCAGATTTCCGTGGTTTGGCACTTCTAAAGATAAAAAATTATTGCGGAAACGTGTTGGATAAAATTATACTGGCATACATCATTAAATATATGTACTATGGCAAGGGAGGTCTATAGTACCTTAACGTAACATGTGTCTGCATAACCGTAAGCACTAATGACACTGAAAGTCATGTTACTTAAGTCCAATAAAGATGAAGCTTAACTTTGGTATTCAGTAAAAAATAGAGGCGTTTCAGAATTTCGTGTCCGCATGTCCCTGTATTATGTTCAAATATGGTGAACTAAATTTCACTCAAAAAACTGACGGATTTCGTAAATCGAGTATAGTCATTTCTTGAGAAGTTAACAGTTCCACAGCTAGTCAAGATAGTGCCCACATTTTATGAAACTGGAAGATCCCTACCTTGTTCAAAACAGCTCTCCACTTATTCCTGTCCTGAGCCAAATCAATCCAGTTCACTCCCTCCTACTCCATTCCTTTGTGATCAGTTTTAGTATTCCCCTCCCAGCTACAACTACAAGAAGTTATGTGACTCGATTAAAGTCACAGTGAATTATATGAGCTCGCGTGTGTGTGTGCGTGTATTTGACTGTATGTCAGTATCCTATGTTTCAGCAAGTGGAGTTGGGTGTGTTTAGAGAAAAGAACATGTCTGCAATTCTTTCATGAAAAAACATTTAGCTACATTGAGTTGAAGAACAAAAATATGACAGGAATACAATAAGTAATTTTAAATGAGGCTGGAAAAATATTTCTCTTAAACTGCTACAAATTCCGTAAAACAATGGACGATAACTAGACGGCCCTAAACCAGATACTCTGTACGTAAAATTTAAATTTGTGTACATAAATTACAATCACACTTTTTAAGATACACAGGGGGTAGTGACGTAAATGTCCATGTATTTCAGGTTCCGACAGTCGTAACAATCTTATTAACTCTCCGAAATGTCGGTAACACCCGAAAAATATTCCATCTCGGATTATAGATAAAGTTTAAAGGTACTCCCGAGACAGCGTGGAAATAGTGGCTACTCCGAAAACCTCGCGGACAGTTATTTGTAACTGATAGGAAATCAAAATTTTTAAATTTCCTATCTCAACTTTTAAATACAGATAACTGCATACCAAATGACAAGGCGTTCTAGCACAGAAAGTATGACCGTTCATCAACGATGCTGTGAATACCTCCAATCTCGCGTAAGTAGAAATACCTGTAATACAATTAGCATTTATCCGATTGCACTAGCAGCTCTGTGTATTTGATACATCGAACACTGAAATCGTTGGTTAAAAATCCATTCCTAGCATATAATTTTTCCTCCTCTCTCTTCGCATGTTCTATGTTGCGAAGTTACAGACCTGGCGATGGGCCTATCTGCAATCCAAGCTACCCTAATAAATGTCTAAAAGATTTATAGATTCTAAAATTCTTTTCTGAATTGGTGTGGGCCAGAGGGCTTAAACCGAACATTCTGAAAATTATAATATAATAAATCAGTAATGGCTAAAATTACTTATTATGATCTCTGACAATGAGACTACATGAGAATTTACTTTAATGTTGACAATGAGAATATTTTTATAACGAAATAAACTTACCAACAGTGGCTGGTACATTCCTCCCTCTGTATGTTATACACGCTTTTATGCTGAAACTCGTTTCATTGAAACCAATGCTAGACACCTCTGGAGTAATAATTGCTTCATACCTAATTACAGGACGCGTCTTTAACACGATGGCGTTCCCTGATTTATATGCTCCAACTGCGATATCTGTCACACAGATATAAAATTACAATTAGTGTGCACAATATCACATCTGCTGTTACTATCTATTAATGGTTTTCGGGATACAACGTGTACGCACTGCGCAAGATTTTCTTCCCAAAAACTTACCTACTTTTATATCGTAACATACTTAATGTCTTCTTGTAAAACCTGTGCAATATATCTTGAAATAATTTTACTAAATAACTTTTTGATATTCTCAGAATTATTTTCAAGTCATTGGACCAATCTTCGTGACATCCTTGTGTGTCTCTATTCTGGTGTGGCATTGCATCAGTTCGTATATTTATACATATTTGGATGGTTCCTTCATTATGCCAAAATCCCAATGCAGAACTCCAATATGTTTCCGTATAGATTCAATTAAAACTGTTAAAGTTACCCAAAACCACCATCTTCATTTATTACATGACCAACTCGTTGCTTTCGTTGTTATCATCAATATGTCTGTGAAACAAAAATTAGATTTTCAGTCTAATGTTATTTAACAAGCCCAATTTGACGGGATAACATTTGAACAGAGTAAAATGTATCGGCGATCATGGGTAACTAATGTTGAAGCTTTGGAAGGAGGATAGTGTGCAAGCATTTGGAACACAGAAACCCTCATTCAAGATAAATCGTAAATTGTGCGGTGCTGAAAAGATACCTTCTGAACACAATTTTGCAGCAAGGCCCTACATCAATTTTTTTCTGTAGAGTACGTTGAGTGTAAAAATTTGGATATGATAAAATAACCATGAAAATATGTAATAATATAATAAATAATAATTATTATTAAGAATAATATAAATTTAATGTGTTCCATGTCCGTGCACTATATTATACAAAAAAACTTTAAACACCAACGAATGCACAAAGAGTTTTTGTCGTCAATTATAACACACTCCTAAATGTTTCGACCCTGCTGGGTCATCTTCAGGGAGAAACCTTCCGTTGTCGTTACACTAGGTTGCACTACACAGTTAGGCGAGAATGTGCTGTTGACTGTGCACTGCGCCGTGCACTGCGCCGTGCAATGCGCCGTGCAATGTGCCGTGCACAGTCAACAGCACATTCTCGCCTAACTGTACAGTGCAACCTAGTGTAACGACAACGGAAGGTTTCTCCCTGAAGATGATCCAGCAGGGTCGAAACATGTAGGAGTGTGTTATAATTGACGAAAAAATCTCTTTGTGCATTCGTTGGTGTTTAAAGTTTTTTTTGAATAATACAAATATTACAATAATAATCAATGTGCATTCAACTCTTTTTTACTTGCATACTAATTCTACAACCTAACTGGAAGACCTGGTTCCAATTCCCACTTACCATTATAGTTATTGCCATCAATGTCTAAGGTTCTTGAGAAGCTGATTCCGAAACCCTTGATATCAGGCCGAATCTCACGGCCGACGATCCGCTGTGAAGCTTCTCTGCTTGGCCATGCCTTCGCTCCATGATATATGTATATAACGCCTGTCCATGAATCTTCATATGGCGCTCCAACTACGAAGTCTATAAAAAATGTGCTGTCAGAAGAGGAGCGTTTACGTGTCTTTCGTCAGAGAAATTTCCATAATGTACAGGCATTTTTGCCTTCGTGTTTTGGTCACCCTACCGTGATATGAAGATACGAGTGACGCGTGTTCTACCTCATTCAGTAAAACAGCTGCAGAAGAAGACCACTTGAATGGAAAATGTGATTTAAAATTGTGCAAGATATCACTACGCAAATTTTAAATATTTTATTCCTTCTCTTTCCTTTATTTTATGAAGGGATGATTCTAAATCCACAAGGAAGAATACGCACAGGTTACCAAGCAGGTGGCCTCAAGGCGTAATTATTCGCACTTGCGGCTTTTTGGGGAATGTCCATTTCGGATATCGATTGGGACATCGTTCGCACTGACCAATTGTGTTCGTAGTTTCCTACAGTTGGTCGGGGCAAATGCGGTGACAGTGCTTTAAAATAAAATACTAGCCCTCCCTTCAAACTCGTAAAACTAACTACAAAAACACATGCACAAATAAAGGAAAAGTTCAAAGTTACTTCGCTATCAAATCACACAACTTTTGTGGAAATTAAAAACATAGCCTTCTATAGTATCATGCTGTGTACTTTGATAGGTATTAAGTTTCGCAGGAACCTACTGCATCCTTCTTCATAGTAGAAGGATCTATCCTGTTATTCTATATAGTAGGTTTCTACAAATATTTGGATTGTATTTGCCAAAATATACGTTGTCATATTAAAAAGACAGTGGCGTTTAGGCTTAGTAAACAATTTGGTGGCAGTGACAGAGCAGTCTGTTTTGGATTTCATTTAGATCAGACTAGTTGATTTTCAGAGCAAGTTGTCTATAGCTGCATTCACTTGCACAGAATCACAAACCATTCTGGTGGTAAGAATGTTGGGAAATATACTATTTTATCGTTGGTCCAGATTCCTAAGCATTTCCTGCCAGGCCTTCGCAGTACATTTGGCGAGGAGTTGATATCGCTTCCAAGTACGGCCTCAGTCGCAGCGTCAAGGTTGTGCACATATATACGAGTATATTGTGTATACATATTGAATATACAGGGTATACACAAAAGAATGGTGCGGTTTCAAAAGTTAACAAGAAATTTATTTCTCACCTTACACGGGCACAACCTACACCGTCAGCAGCGGCAACTGTCCAAGTTTCTCATGCGTTACTCACAATCCTTCGTTGTGTGCACCCTGGGTCACACGACACACATCCACACGGTAATCAAATTCATCCCAGACTCGGTGTAGCATGTCCGCTGTAATGGTCTGCAGTGCATGCGTTATCCGATCATGAAGTTCCTTGAGGGACATGGGCAATGGTGGTACATAAACAGCGTTAAAGACAGCGTTTACATACCACCATTTGCCATGTTCCTCAAGGAAATTCGTGATCGGATAACGCATGCACTGCAGACTATTACAGCGGACATGCTACACCGAGTCTGGGATGAATTTGATTACCGTGTGGATGTGTGTCGTGTGACCCAGGGTGCACACATTGAAGGATTGTGATTAATGCATGAGAAACTTGGGCAATTGCCGCTGCTGACGCTGTACGTTGTGCCCGTGTAAGGTGAGAAATAAATTTCTTGTTAACTTTTGAAACCGCACCAGTCTTTTGTGTATATCCTGTATACATGTAAGTTTAAACATAAATGACATATACAATTTTTATTTAGTTTAGCATTTTATATTTCAGCTTTATAATGTGAAAGTCATGTAGGAGATTCCGGATTCGAATTGAGTACGTAAACCACATAAAGGTAATTTTACATTGTCCATACTGTGTACGTACCTGTATAGATTGATGTGTATCAACAACCAACTGGTCCACACTCATTAAAAATCAACATTCAAGTGTTTTATTCAACCCGACATGTTTCAATGCTTCATAGTACCATCTTCAGAGGAAACTTTGTTTTAAAAACAGCAAAAAACAACTTTAAAAATTTTAAAAGTTTTTGAAGGCGTTTTTTGGTGCTTTTAAAAAAAGTGGCCTCTGAACATGGTGCTATGAAGCATTGAAACATGTCGGGGCGAATAAAAGACTTGAATTATGGCTTTTAATGAGTGTGTACGAGTTGGTTGTTGATACACATCAATCCACAAAAACCTAACTTAATATTTCATGGCCTTTTTCAGTTCCTGCGGACAAATATTGTAATAATGCCGTTTTTGGGCCATGTTGTGGGTAAATAAATAAGAAACAGAAAACAACCTTTTAGAAAAGAAAGCAGTAGCAAAAGTCCTACCATTGTAACCATCCTTGTTGATGTCACCCAGACTCGAAACGGCCGCGCCGAATTGTGCCCCGGACTGACGTGAGCCCAGGATATCCTTGCTGTCAAATGCAATGTTTTCCGTGGCATTCTGGGCACAAAAAATATATTTTTAATATTTTTTAGATCTTAAACTTTGTGACTGGCACTGTAAAACTGGAGAAATGAGGAAAATAAGAAGGAAAATAGATATTTCTTGGCAGTGACTCGTTAAAAGTGTTTATAACTAAGAACCATCAATTTTAATATAAATTATACCTAAAGAAACAGAACGGCTGGACTTGGAGTGGATTAATCTGGCTCAGCATGGAGACAAGTGGCGCAATCTTGTATACGCGCTTGTGAACTTTCTGGTTCCATGAAATGCGGCAAATTTGACTACCAGGAACTCTGTTGGTTTCTAAAGAAAAACTCCCATACACGTAATTAATTATTACATCCAATGATTATTCGTTGAGTACTTAGAAAGGTAGCTATGTGAGAGGAAATGTGAAATATAACTTTATTAATATCAACTTCATTAAGACGTAATAATATTTGTAACAAAACAGAGTAAAAAACTAATTATAAGACATAACACGTGCCACTAACAAGCTAACCAACTCCACTGGGCAAAGTCCTTCTTGAGAAGAAAACAGGTCCTGACAGAGTCAAGAAATTTCCCGCATCTTATGGGAACCGAAGGTCTATTTCCGCATTAACCCTTTAAAGACGAAGCGTATCTGTTTTATATAAGGACTCAGTGCCTACCGCGCTGTAAACACTCTCCACTTCGGTTATAAAAACCAACCTCTTAATGTTTTATAAGGCAAAAGTTTCTGTTTGTTCTGAGATCCGTACAAAACACATAAACGCAATGTGGGCACCACGTAGAATTTTTTAATGTTAAACCTGATGGTACGTAAAGTTACCGCTAGGCTTTAAAAGGTTAACAAGTGCCAGCTACCTGTGCCTATCCTGAGTCAGGGCACTCCAGTTCATTACTCGTCATCCCACTTCATGAAGAAGACATAAAGCCTCTACAGATTATAATTTAAAGAAGTGTATTTGCCAATTTATTAAGTTCAATGGGCTTTGTGACTACGGATTGGCGACTTCTCAGGTTCTGGATGGAACAGACGGCTTGTAGATATGCAGGATTGCTGTGCATAAATTCCATGAACAGTGGCCAATAGTGATCATTCCTCCATCCTGGAGGCTGGGTAAGAGGCTAACAATTTCTCACCGTAAACACAGGTATGATATTACGAAACATCCTGCGATTTAGACGGAGGTTTGTAAAGAAAAATCCGAGAGAAAATAAATTTGAGTTTAGGATCTCACAGGTCTTTCTAATTCAAGTCCACTGAAAACAGCACAAAGAAATCAGTGCAAAGTGTGAGTCAGGTTTAGTGGGAAGAGAGGGGATCAGATGGGATAAGGGTCGCCCTTGGCCAACGAATATTTAAGGACTTTTGTATTAGAAAAGAGAGCGAGAATCATCAAATAAAACAAGGTTAATCCTAAAGAAAGGAACATAAGAATATTAGGGGTTACGACTGCACAGCTCCTTCGGGATATGATTTCTTGTCAAGCACTAAGTCGTTGCTGAGTGAAATTGTTTGCGAATGTGCCTTCCCAGATAAGATAAAGTGACTACACAAATAACACATTGTACGCAGACCTAGAAACGGATTCGATCATTTAGTAAGCACACTGAGTACCATAGGAGGAAATCTCAATCCAAGACTTCGAGCGTTTGCAGACTGACAATATTGAAGGACAGACTACAAGAATGTGGTAAAAGGAAAGATACTGGTGGACTTTAACACATGCAGTTATGTACTTGCCAACAGCACAATGTCACTCTATCGGACCTTTCGTTCACTCTTGTCGTAACGGCAGTACATACAATTAAATCGATTACATAAAAATATATTACGCTTTGCTCCAAAATAAAGCTTAAATTTAGAATAATCCAAACAGAGCGATAGTTAATACATTACATTAACGATACGGTACGTCTCGCGAAATGCATGCCGTTGTATTAACTGATCAATTATTCAACATTTAGTGAGCACCTCACATAAAAATTCAAATCGCATTTGAAAGACATAATTAAGCAACTTTTTCCTTAAAAACAGACACAAAGGTACTGCCGCCATGTGAGAATGAAGTGGGCCATTCTGCTTGAATTTAAACTGGAGGTACCAGATTTAAATGTCGCAAGAGGCAATTTGTTGGGAAAGAAATTGCTTCGCGGAAAAATGATGTTTACTTTCAGACTGGAGCATCGTGGCAAATCTGTGATGTATTCCATACTTAGAAACTCATTTGCATCAATCTTAGCGACTACTTCACAGATAACTACAAAAGTTCACGACAGTAGGAAGCAATTAATTCAGCAATTTTGTGTTGATTAACGATCTATTCACGTAAAACATGCGTATGAGTTACGCAATATTTGTCCATTTGAGTGCATTTCTCCTGACCAGCTGTTGGCGGAAACCAAATCCGAATAAACTTGAGATGAAGGAAGAAGAAGACAACGAGGAGGAGAACAAGAAACTTCTAAATTAATTGGGTATTACTTTTGTCAGGTGAACGTATATCCGGCCTTGGTCCCACGTCTTAGCAGCGCCATAATGTGGCGCCCCCACTATTATGTCATCCAGTCCATCGCCGTTCACATCCAGGACGCATATTGCAGCTCCGAAATACTCGCCCGTTTGCTTTCCCTCCAGTTCCTGGATAACCTCTATCCGATGGTCATCGCTTGCATTCATTGCGTTGTGGATATCGAAGACGTAAACCTGAGGCAGTAAGGTCAGCTTGTCAGTAAATTAATCTGTGACAGTACGTTGACTTGTGAAAGCAAATTCATCCGTGGCAGTCAGTCCATCACACCTGTCACTAAGTTAATTCGTGACACTAAGTTAACCTAAATCGGTAAGTTCATCTGTAACATTAAGTTCACTAAAATGAAAGCTGCTCCTTCGAGTAGAAAATTAAGAGCCGACTCAGGTCACTATAATATAGTGGGTACTTAGTGCGTAGGTTACAGAAGTACTGCTAGGTCTTTTATTTAAGATTTTTGCTTTTCATTCTCTTATTAGGCCTGAGCAGCTTAACAAAGTATTGTCTGTGTTTCTATAATATATTGGATTTGGTTGTTTGAATTTAAATACTTAAGCAGGCCCACTAGTGTTATGAGCCTGATCATAGGACAAAATTATCCATGCTATTAATTTTGTAGTTAATAGAAACTAATATTTGGAATGTCATAATCATTTAACATGTTGTTTCGCTATTTATTTGTTTATTAATCATGATTTTCAAATATTAAGAGAAGAAATTGCACCAGGCTGAAACATTTCTTTAATCAGGTTTGCTGCTGTATGTGAAATAATGTTAGTGTAAATTTGAAGCCTAAAATTCAAGCATTCTTTGGACATCTGCAGCGGTTTATGTTGCCACAAGTTGTTCTGAGAATGTTATGCTGAAGAAAACAAGCTTGCATCCAATAGTAATAGGCGACAGAGCATACGGCACAGACCGCTAATTGTAGAGAAACTGTGAATGAAAGCAAATTCCGATTTAGATGGTTATAATGTCTTCTTTTGCTACAGTTATTAGTAATGCTTTTCAAATATAATAACTAGTTCCCACTACCTGTCGTGTATGTACACGTTAGTAGAGTTGTCAGCCTGTATACAAGTGATAAATGACAGCTATCAGTTTCACTATCTTACTGCTCATACTTAAGTTTCGACGCAGTTCTGAGGGAACGTCCAATTGCAGGTGACACAACTTGAACCAGAAAATCTTTTCATGAAGCCCTTAAAATATCCTGCTATAGCATGCAATAATCGTGCATATATAAAGAAACCCTACGTTTGGAACTAATATGGACTAAACATTTTCTCTATCACATAAGTGACTCATACATCTATCTAATGCTTTCTGCGCCCTCACAGTCTTCCGTATGTTAGCTTACAAATCGCTTGCACTTGGCACAGTCTTGGAATTCTTGTGGCTTCACACATTCCTTTGATGGGTTTTAAGGTTTTCTTATAACCACTACTGAAAAAGTAGACCGACTAATGCGTCCTTCAGAAATTTAATTCTTTAAGAAAGGTCCTGAAATGTCCTAATACTCTACACCAGAGAACTGAAGAAATTAAGGCTTATTCTTAGTGCGCACGACTCTGATGTTACCTTCCCTTGGTACTCCTTGCCCGCTCTGGGTGCTCCGCTAACGTAGTAGGTCTTGTTCTTCCCACTGAGGAAGTTTCCGGATGAAACCGAATAACCTGAAGGCAAGAAGAAGGGTTATGTATCAAGATTGTGGTCGTTATAAATCTGCGACAGCAGAAAACGAATGTGATGCTCTAAAAAACTAGCCCTTCTCACTGTAAATTCAAAGTCGTGCCAAGCGATGACGAATCATCTGTGTCAATGACAAGCATGCTGTTCGTAATATATAACTCGAAACTCCGTAACCAGATGTGGAAAGAGAACCCACAGGTTTATCACAACATGTAACATAACCTGCCATTGAAAATCGTTAAGGGCTAATTCCTGCCATTTCCATCCTGGCAACATTCTAACTTAGAAATTACACAGTACCAACATTATTATCCTTCGTAGTCGGCCCTAGGATGTTACTAAGAATCCATAAAGTTTCTAAACCTTCGTAGAATTTCGTAACGTAGATTTAACGGCTAAGGTTAGACTGTTCTGAGCCCAACGTGCAAGGGAGGACTGCAAAATGTAGGTACTTTCTCTCACTGGTGCGCAGTTTACACGTTCAGAGTTATCTTTTGTGTCTGCCTAAAGCTATATTTCGTCTTCACAGAATATCATGGTCCATGACTTGCCAAAAATGTATGGTTATTTAATACTTTCAACCCCCCACCCTCACATATACACACACACTGCATGTTTTACAGAAAATGAAAGACCTTAAATTTGTACGTTACTTCGTAAGCAAATTGTAGTTTTTAAAATGAAACTTGAAATAAAATATTACTTCAGACAAATGCATGTTTAAGTGAGCAGTTAAAATTACTATCTCTTAGCAGGTGTTAAATGGATTAGCGGTGAAATGCACTTCTTGTTCTCTTCTTAGCACTAGACAATTTAAATACTTGAACAAATGTATTGGCAGAAGAGCTGTGATAATTAGTCTAAATGCATGTCATATATCGATAAGCATATTTAAGTTCTGATAAGGTATATAACAGTCCGTTTTCGTACCCAGAAAGAAGCACTTCATGACGCCTGGCAGTAAGGTCTAATTAAACTACCTTTATGTTCTTGCAGTTTTCCATGCCGTGTACGTATGAATCTAACATATGTTATTTTACCAAATAGTACACTGAAAGATTATACAATAGGTTTTAAACAGTTCCAGACATGTTTCGATGCATGTTACATGTACTGAGGATGACCTCAGTGGAGCCATATTAGAACACTGTGGAACAGCCGAAGCAAGCTTGACATTACGCTAAGATTAGCAGTTTACTGATTACAATAACTAAAAATAATTAGGGCTATTCTCCGTAACTTTCTGTGACCCAGATGCAGACTCTTACCCACGTATGTGTAATTCCTCAGCTGAGGCGTCCTCAAAGGGTTAGGTACATCCGGGATTCCACTGCCGTTTGTCTTGTAGCGTACAACCGTACCTGACAAACAATTCAGTACACAAAAGTTACATTTTCTATGAAGAATAAACAGAAATTGACTTCGCGAATTTAAAAATAAAGAATCCCTGTTTCATATACTTTACAAAGAACTTTCAACTGGGCATTTCTAAATTGATCTGCCATCAATATTCTCTATATGTTCCTACAGTATAAAATCTCACATGCGTAACATATGAAGAAATCCTCTTATATTATATCGTAAATTGAAAAGTCATATCATTTTTAAATAAGATGCTTTGGTGGGCACTTACTGACAAATATATTTATGCTGTTACTTTTAGCATACGAAAAAACGTGGCAACCAGGCACAAAATAAGCAATAAGATGATTGCTCTTAGCCTGTATCTTAAACGTCGTAAACGTAGGAAGTTAACATAATAATATCAGCTAAAAAGCGGAATATTAAAAAGCATTTTCAGCATATATTTTCTTGCTAAAAGTGCCCTTTGGTTTATGAAAGGACTGAAAAGAAAGATCTCACTTGGGACATTCTGTGTCATTCTAATTTTTCAACATGTTTACACAATACATTTATTATTCTGTGCACCGAACTGACGCGTATTGGACGATTTTTGACGGAGTACGTGTGGACACAAACCGGACAGCCATAAGGCGTCGGGATCCTCTTTCCCGCCAGTCAAACAACTTGCTTGGAGTGCTGTTTGCATTACGTTTCTGCTTTAACGGCAGAAAAACAGCCAATTAGAAAAAATGGCATGTGAAATGTGCCTGTACGCTAGGCCTAGTGCAGTTCTGAGTGTCTTATTGACACTAGACAACTGATTAGCAGATTAAGTTCAGAATTACTCAATCACTGTGCTGCGAAGTTAGTGCGAAACATGTTTTCTTCACTTACCCATATTTATCGCTAACTTACTAGGGTTGGGTTGTGTATCTAAGACAAAAATACCTCGTAAATATGAAAGATGTTTTTAGTCTATCGTCAGGTTAATGTCCAAGTTCCAAGTGCATTGTTTAACTGCGCAGTAAATTCATAACATTATATAGCATGACATAAATTCCACATAGCTTGGCCTTCAGCAATGACAGGCCGATAACCAACAAACTGAGCCGTAGTGTGTCGCGATAAGGCTAACATAACTCAAATTCGGGAGAAAAGTAATTTGAATTAGAAGCAACGTTCCCTCTAAGCTGCGCGGTAGCGCGGCAGCGCAGTAGCTGTTCTGCTTCCGAGCACACTAAATTGTTGCCGCACAGCTACAATTTTTCAATTTTAATTGTAAATATTCTTATTATGCATATTTCAAAAAACCTTTTAAAGTGCCGCGCAGTCGTCTGGTCGTGTAAAAATTTTCTGCTCACAGCAGTAACAGGTCCGCGCATCTTTAAGAACATTACAAGGAACGTTGATTAGAACCCGTACTAAGCATACCTGTCCAGTCCATTACTCCGGGGGCACCAACTATCAGTTCCTCTCCTTCCTACAAACACAAAGAACACGTATAACCTTATCTTGCTCTCATTTGAATTATCATGTTCTGAACACTGATCAAACTATATTGAGATCTTTAAAAAGGCGAATAAAATGAATGCAAAGGGTAGGTGTCCATTAGTGTGCCTGCCTGTGTCATATCCGAAATTCATACAGGCACCTGGATTACATTTCAGGTAGGGAAAAATGGATCAACACACAAAATATTACCTTTCGTCGCTGGTGATCTGAATGTATCTTCAGTTTCTACCCTAATACGGAAAAAAGGGCAAAACACAATTTCGTATTTAGCGGTAGCATATATCGCACGAACGCTTGCCAGACACAGATTGTGTATTTTCCTGCATTTTGGACCCTATTACATAATAATTCCATAAAGTATTTTAGAATTAAGAAATGTAAGGAATTATGGCGTAGAACATTCATGTTTATGTTCCGTGTTCCACTACGCCAAACATTTCGAGAAAAATTCGCAAAATTTTAAGAACCTAATTTGGTTCAGTCCTTAAGTTTATTTTGCAGAACGTAATGAGGAAGTATGTACGTCATATAGCGAGACACCCTTAACTTCCATGCCTTATGCAGTGCTTAATGTGTGAAAATCCTTTCGAATGGAAGAATTTTATGCAGACACATTCCATTTTTCTCTCCGAACTACACGTTTAATACATAACTACAGTCAAACACAACAAATGATTTTTTGTAAAAACTGGATTTTTGGGGGCCGATCCCAGTGACCTCACGGTTTAACGTGTGAGCCTTCGGTAGAGGGCTTCTGGGATCGTGGCTTCGAATCCCACCGGGGGCATGGATGTTTGTCTCTTGTGACGGACTGATCATTCGTCCAGAGGAGCCATACCGAGTGTAGTGTGTCCAACTGAGTGTGATCTAGAAACCTCCAAAAGAGGCTGCCTAGGCCAGATTTGGGCTGTTGCGCCACAGGAAAGGAAAAGGATAAGTTTATTGCAAAAACTGGATATGTTTACAATAAATCAATTGTTGTGTTGACTTCAATTGTCTACTGAATGTAGGTAGAATAATTTTATAGCCGTCTTGCAGTTTTCACGAAATTATAAGCAATGACATAATGTTTACAGACTTACCCTGGTAAAGTGCACAGACATTCCAAATTGCCCGTAAGCGTAATAATACGCGACTCTTCTTATGTTATCTGTATCGTTTGGCTTCTTTTGGTAAAAAAATTCTGGAATTATATACACAAAATTAGAAACTGAAAATACAGATTATTTAATATTTAGCCTAATCTTGACTAAGACTCTTCAGCAGTCGTTTCCATAGTATTAACCTGTGACTTTTGCTTGAAAAACTGCACAGAATTTGTGCCTCGTTGTTCTGTTGAAGACCGTCGATATTTATGGTACTGCTGCAGGGCCATTATTTGTATTACTTCTCGAGTTCCAAATTTCTTCCTCAGTGAAGGAGAAGTACCCTATTTTTATTGGTAATTTATTCAAAAGTACCATTTTAGGTACTAATATATAGGATCAAGAAACTTGCTACGTAACAAAACTAATTTTAACTTAATTTATGTATAATGTATTTATTTTTGTGGTGAAATACATTCAGTAATATTTCTTATATCTTCCAGCATTTTACTTATGGACCTGTTTATTTTCCTATGAAACTCTCAAGTATTGTAATTACATTTTAGGCAGTAGGGCCTATTTAGACACTCATAATTCTGCACGTGATGAAGCGCCGTTAAATAAAGCGGTAAACAAAGGAGCCGTGTCTGTTTTGCGTGTTTCGTTTAAGTTCCCATACAAGAGCGGGGGTATTTTACTACTAATCAAATTGTGCCTAGCTTCGTTTGAAGTGGCCGTCTTACTGCACATTCTGTAAAACATCAAGTGTCACTCTTCCATTTCGTTTTTTATGAGCAAAACACTTCCATCTTAACGAAAGTTGTTCCCCTTTTTAAATTTAAAGTCTTGGAAACAAAGTGGCTGCAGTTTTGTTTCCAATGATCCCCCGTACACCAAAGAGAACTGCTTCTTTTTTTTTAAGTTCTCTAGTCTGCAATACCTATGCGTCTATGCAATATACTGTATATAGGCTACACGAACAATACGTGTCTGGTATGCAAACAAATTTACTTACTGGAGTCATTATTGAGTGGTATTAGCTTATCAGCATTCTTCTCAGAATTTGATACATCTGTCACGTAACATATCCCAGTGACGAAATCACGTCCTTTGGCTTCGTAAAATAGGTTCACCCAACGTGGTCCGCAAACCTGAATAAATAGTCCTTAGAGAGGTCATTCCTCTGTGTTAATTAAACAAATATGCGCAAATAAAGTCAGTTGGAAGGCAAAATTTTTTAAGTAAAAATTAACTTCAAACTTCCATACATGTTATAGACTAGGAAACGGGACTTTCAGGAGAGAAAAGAAAAAATTTTTAAAAAAGGACGATAATGATAAGGCGGAAGAGGCCTCTTTGTTACAATAGGAAAAATAATTCACTGTAAAGGACATTGTTTCATATAATTCCTCTTCGAGTGATATCAACGTAAATGAACAGTATAATCTTTATACTTTAAGACACGGATGTAAAACCATATAGAATGTCATTGTCAAAGAAACCTTCTCTGAAAAAATCGTTCTAAATGGGTCTTATTCTTGAAACTCTGTAATGAAACTTTGCACTCCATCAAAACGGAGTATTTATTGACAACCTAAAAGACTCTCAGCTTCTCAGAAAATAATTTTCTACATGCCCTTAGGTTTCAACACTTCCAGTTAGGTAAATATATCAAATAGATATAGGCCTTAGATCCAGCACATTCATTGTTTCCGTATTACTTAATTTATTGCACACCTAAGCGAAAATATATTCCATTGTTTGCAACCATTGTGTGTGAACCTCTGTTAACGACAGAGTCCAAAGTAAATGTAATGAATGATCAAAATATTCAATACTATGCACGAGTTTTTTTACATTATGAGATTATTCCATGATGGATTTGACCTCAAATATAATGCCGTAGCATATGACATAAATATGAATGGAAAAATGTTGCTCCAAACATTCTTGCTGCGCTCCTAGCTGAGCACACATGGGAGCATTAAAACCATTTTAAGAATTATTTACTTTTAAACTATAACGTAAAAAACAGAACATTCAAAATTTAACATCAGTAAAATTTCCTTAGTGTTCTGCAAGCACTGGGCATATAAAGATATTGGGAAAAGCCAGCAGACTCTCCTCTTTTAGACGCTTATAAATTACCTCACACTGTTGAACATAAAACATATAAATTTGCAAAATACTCAGTGTCTTAAAATATCCGGGAAATTGAAGGCTTACCGCAATTTTTCCATTCCTGCCGTCCATTGCGTCCAATGCAATACCAGTCCAAGCGTTATGTTTATGTTGTAAGTAACCGTCTTCCTTGTTACGGTCATTCCCTGTAAGCAACAGTTCCAATTGCACAACTTCGCCCTTTTTAAAGGCCGTATTTTGCATTCTTTGCACGCGATTCTATTTCATAACTTTTAGGTATATCTGTAAATAAGCCTTTTGAATTGGTTCAGGTGTGTTAAATGCAGTGTGGTAGTTTAATGGCCAATTAAACAACTGAGCAACTAAACAAAAAAGTAAACAGTTTTTAAGAATTTAAGAAAACATATATTCTTAAAAATTCTTTAGATCTTAAAACTGTTAACCCTAAGCTAACTTTAACAAGAATATATTTACAGCATACGATCCACTTCGGATTATTACTACCTAGATATTAGAATATTTTACAGCCACAACCTAGAAGACCCTAACCACCAACTAAAACATTGTATCTATCTGTATCATTAAGAAATTATCTTTCTATACATATTACCACAAGCTTTAGGCAACCTATATACGCGCAAAAGATATTAGCTGCGAAACACTTTATATATTACGAAATTTACAAATATCTACTGTATACTGTAGAACGAAACATTATAGTATACCATGAAAGTTATAACATTCTTTTATCAACTGTAGGTTGTTTTAAGCTTGGCACTTTAATCCCTGAAGATGGCATATTCGTGCTGAAACATTTGACAGTATTGTCTGTACTGTTGGATGTATATGATATTGTGCATCGGTTGGTTGTAATAGAGGAATGTATCGATCTGAAATACCCAGGGTAACAACTTTAAAATGTGTAAGACTCTACATACTAGCATGTTGCTTCCCTAGGTTGTAATGTAAATGTAATACGGATAGAGACACATTGACAGGACTAGATTTTACGGGTTGATAGAACATTGTTATTTTGCACACGCACTTCCAATGAAAATTGTTCAATAGTTGAGGTGCAAATGACGTTCTGCATGTAGTCACACATTAGCAAATGAGAAAATTGCAGATTTCTAGAAACATCAGACTACAATGTGGCAGAAGTGGGAAACATCCGCGAATATGTGTTTCAATCAGGACCACAACAATAGCAACAACAAAAATAAGTTATTATTATTTACCTTGTTTTAACAGATTAGGCAACTTACTATATTTAAGCAATTCAAAATCATTTTCAATGCGTCTCCTTTCTCACACTTTAATTCTGTGGTATTCTCGGCCGTCTGCTTCATTCTCTCACCTATACGATATATGATCATATTTTCATATATTATCCGTTTCATATTTCTCAAAATTATTTTTCATATCATTCAGAGTATTAGCTTAATGACCTTAAGATTATCATCTTTACCGAATGTCTGCCTTAACTGCTAAAGTTTCCCTGTTCATACTTTCATAAACAAGACGAACTTTTTAATAATTATTTGAACAAATAAGCCTCATTCTGAATGACATGTTTGATAACAATTATTATAGTTTGAAGTCGTCTGAGCAAAGGATATTTGTAACAATTTCTTTTAAATTTACATAACCCGGTCGAGCATAAATCGTGTGACTTCTGATGGTGAATAGAGCCGCGTTGTTGTTATTATAATTAGAGTATTAGTTTAGGTGCCATTATTGCGAGAGTCTGTAATTTTTCCTTTAGCTTGGAAGGTTTAACTGCAATAAATATATTTGAAGCACATATCAGTCCACATACAAAGTATCCTTTCCTTCTGTATTATGTTCACTGTTTTTATCATTGGTTCTTAACGCAGGCCTGCTAGTTATAGCAGAGAACACACTTGTATTTTTAATTGCACAAATGTCACAAACACGCTATGATACAGTCCTTTCCCTGTTGTACTATATTAACATTTTTATTCCCTATTGCAGGTGCTTTCACTTCACCTCCGTGTATTCAATTTTCCCCTCACTTTGAGAAGGAAATTTTCAGCCTTCGAGTAGAAATTTTGTAGCAATAATTATGGGTCTGAACATGTCGTTTTCTTTATATTATGCAGGTTCTTAAATTTTAAATTAGCATCATAATCTTATTCTCTAGTAAATCACAAACTGAATGTTGCCTATATTCCAGATCCCCTCCCCAGCCCACCCACACGCACCCACACATCCACACACACCAACACACCCATACACACACACCCACACACCCACACATCCACACACACACACCCACACACACGCACGCACGCACGCACACACACAGAAGAGGATATTTTCCATACCCCATTCTGAATCGTTTCGTTTCCCCACCCAGAAAATCACATGGCTTCAATTTCATTCTCTGTTATAACATTTCATATGTCTGTGCCTACTCCAGTTTATTTTGAACCCAAAGTGAAAGTCGACGCTGAAAACTTGGATCAAGGGAATTTTAAAGCGCCTGACTTACACAATTCCTCCGGATTTATTCTGACTAGAAAAGCGAACAGAATCAAATCTCTTCACTTGGGAACGACAGACGTGATAAGTAAGCTGATATTCTCAAGAACACTGCAGCAGAAGACCTTCTTACAAGTGCCTGGTACTTAAGAACTATTTTCAGAGAATGGTGTAGCACATCCCAGAAACTGCTCGATTCAAACCAGAAATGTGTGTAAACTGTTATGTTTTCATCAACAGAATTTTTATGACAGTAATTCACCATTTTTGGAATTCAGTCACTGTACTGCAAGACCACAACCAAGGAGCTAAGGAAGGAGGTCTGTGCGAAACAGAATTCAACATACCTTGGTCCCCTTACCCATACCTGCTAAATGAACGCATCTCCGAATACACAACGCGGAAACTTTAAAATTTTAACTAGGATTGCTCCAAAGTCAACGGGTTTCTCGTCTCAGCTGGGGGCATCGGCGTGGCCTTATCTAGGATTTTTCCTGCAAATGGCTACACATCCTTTGCGGGAGGGGGGGGGTGGTGGTGGTGTAAGAAATCTGGTTGAATGATTTTCTGAGGCTAGAAGCCAGAATGCCTTGGTCGCGTGGGCTCAAGTTGCAAATTACGGGGAAGTCACTTTGCTGAGGCTTCCTTGACTAACGGGCGATGTCGGTTGTGGCCCCTCTTTAAATCGTATCCTGGGATTTGACTTACACCTGAAGAAATCATGAAGAACCTCAGGCAGTTGGGCACAATTCGTTGTACGGACTTGCCCGCTTGTTTATGGTCACTCTCGCCTGGCCTGCTGACTTGCACTCGCGCTTAGCTAAAGCATCAGGTGACGTTGGCCAGCCCCCAGTTGACAAAATTACCCTCGAAGCTGCCGAAATTAGGGGTTCCTCGTATGATCTAACTTGAATCAAACCCTCGGTTTGCGCTCTGGTGTTGCCTGCGAAATTGTAACCCCCAGATCCTCGTGAATTTGCTTGTTACCAGCATACTGAGGTGGGTTCATCAAAATGCGAATACACTTTGGATCTAATCACCTGCAGATTTAGAAAGGCGTACGAGTAGCAGACAAAGTGCATAAAAGCAGGAGTGAACTGCATATAAGGCAGAACACATGCTGTGACGGACAAAGCACTTCTCCTATTATAAACTACAATAGAAGGCGCAAGTTTACGTACCTGCAGAGTCGAGGAGCAGGGATCTACACTTCGCGTCTCCCTCAATTTGGCACAGATACACCATCCCGGGCTCCGTGATGTTCAGATGTTTGGGGTGAGTAGAATTTCCCCGCGGTGCTCCGACTAACAACCTGAAACGTTCATTCGTAGTAATGACACTACTCCGCCTCAGCTATTGAATATAGCAAGTCAGTCAGCACATATGTAGAGACAGAACCTATTCTGGCACTCTGCTCCAAGATAGTCTATTACGCTACTTCCTAAAAGTTGTATAGGCCCTATGTCACATGAGTGAACACAGTAAAGTGTTAAAAAAGTAAAGTTGTTCCTGTACACCTCATGAAGGCCTGGGGGGTGATGTAGGTGTACAGCTCCACTCATTCTACACTTGGCTCTAAATGGAGGTAAGTGATTAACTTCATGCCCCGGCTGCTTTACTACGAGGAAAGAATTCCCCATCCATTGAATAGAAGGCTGGGTGGACTTCAGCGAGGTCTGCCTTTTTTGAGAGTATGGAAACCTGTGATCTCACGCCGGCATTTTAACTCCAGATTACCCAGCTCGTAGTCGCACATGAATTATACCTGAAACTAGCAAACTGTCCTCTGAACATAAATCTTGCTGAGATTAAAAACTACGTTCTATATATTTGTCACACTGAACATAATATGCAACCCTTGGATCACGAACATACTAAATTTTCAGCCGATCTGACCTAGCTACTTCCCGGCTACAGACTTACTCCATGAGAATTCATTGGTGAATTCAAACATGAGCCGTCTCTCTTATTTTACTGTCAAATGCTGTCAACACTCGCGGTTGTTGGTAGTCTTACATGCGTGTAAGATTGACATATCTAATTCCACCACACGTAACAACAGCCTGATTATCTTACACGCCATAGCACTCGTGTTCTCACATCATAACAACCCCCACTCCTTTTCTACTATAAATGACACAAAAATAACAGGGATAAAACTGCCCTTAATGTGCCGCGTCATCGCACTTTTTTGCCCTTGTATGCAATAGTGTAGGCTTGCTGACAAATACACTTCAAGAAAGGAGCTACCTGTGGCCCGGAGACCTAATTCAGGTGCCGGAGGTGAATAACACTAGAGTGGGCATAAAATGGGCAATTTATTATTTATAGCCTTCAAGAAAACGGTTTCTGTTAGGAAGGCGGCTTTCTTAATATCCTCAATGGTTTCGGCTTCCCCATGAAATTAGATTAATATAAATGCGTGTAAACAAAACCAATAATAATTCTGTATGGGCAAATACTTTTCTGACGCCTTTCCTAGTTTAAATCGTCCGAAAAAGAAGCCTGATCGACATTGTTTTTTGACTTTGTTTGAGAATGTGCCATTAAGAAGGTTCAAGGAAATTTGGAGAGATGGAACTGAATGGGACATACCAGCTTTTCTCCATAATGACGGTGTTAATTTGTTGGGCGAAGACATACACAGTGGAAGGAAAAACCCAGAAGTTTCCTTCACCGTTAGTAAGGCGGTTCTTGCAAAAGTAACTGGTCAGAAATATAAATATACTTTCACATCTCGTGAACAGAATGCAAGCCAAATCACAGCATAAAATCGTCAATGAATCCCTTGAAACTGTAACAAATTTCAAATATTGGGAAAAACGGTAAAAAGTAAACTTGCCTTTATAAAGAAATTAAGAACAGACTGAAATCTGGGAATGCGGGCTAACATTCACTTCATAATCTTTTGTCTTTCCCTTTTGCTACCCATTAAAAGATTCAAATAAAAATAAGTATAACTTTGCTCGTACGGGGTGTGTGGATGTGAAACTTGGATATTCACATTAAGGAAAGAATTGATTGAAAATTGTCGAAAATATTACGCTGAGGGATACATTTGTTTGTAGGTAAGAGGAAGTGACAAGGGAATGGGAGAACTTGCATAATGAAAAGCTGCAGGATTTGTATTCATATTTCTCACTAAATATTATTCCACTGAGTAAATCAGGGAGGATGAGATTAGCGGTTCGTGTCGCAGCACGTGTGTTGAAGGGAGAGGAATGCAGGGTTTTTGGTGAAGGAACCCGAGTGGAAAAAACCACTTGAAAGGTCTACGGGTAGACTGGAATGTAATATTAAAATGTAAATTAAAGAAACAGGAAGTGGCTTTGATATGTGAAGTTACTTG